>JAFEMH010005692.1:0-153108 GCA_022495995.1 Adenophora triphylla var. japonica
TGTGATGATGTGCATCCGAAAATTTTTCCCATTTTTATTTGAAAAATCAACGAAACGGAGTCGCCACGCCATTTTTTTAAGGGCCAAAACTTTGAAAAATGCCCGAGATCAAGAGATTTGGGTTCGGAGGTCACGTTACGCGCCGGGAAGGACGTTAGTGTGCACCCGAACGCCCCGTAAAACGAGTCTTCCAAACATTCAAAATCCTTTGTTGTGTGTGTGTGTGTGTGTGTGTGTGTTTGGCCAAAATAAGTTGAAACTGAGGTGTAAAAAATTGGGAACTCTTTTACTTTAAACTGATCCCATGATTTTTTGGGTGATTTTTGGGTTGAGATTTGGAACTCAAAAGATTTTTGGAAGTTGAAAAACCATTTCTGCCAGAATGAAAGCAGTTGACCCTTGACTTTGAAATGGACTTTAGGGCTTGAAAACTCCAGAATCTGGGAAAAGTCCGAATGAAAATGTTCAAACACCTTAAAAGGTTTCTGTAAAAGAACTTTTCATTTTGGAGATGATTTGAGGGGTCGTCCTTCTGGAAATCTCTCAGATCTGAAATCTGGATGAGAGACTGATGAACTGACCTTTAAAAGAAAATTTGAAAAAGGAGTTTTACTCACACAAAAATAAAGTAAAAATATGTATGGAAAGATATGATGCTGTATTTTGTAGTTCAAAGAAGTTAGACCATGGACTGAGGTAGAAAATTGCTACTGGACAGAACTCTCAAGAAAGAAAATATGATTTTAAAGGGGGTTTTTGTATCCATGCTTGTCCCCATTTCCCTAGGTTTTGATTAGTGATCACTTGACATTTTAGTGGTGAATCAACTATATCAAACCATCCTTGGGGTACATTAGGACTAAGCACTTCATTTGCTTGGGAAGGGGAATTTTATCCTTTGAAATGAGATTTGATGTATGAAAATGATTTTTAGGTTTTGAAATGTGTTTTCTTTGCAAGAAAGTAAGAACACTTTGAAAATAATGTAGATCCTTGTAGAAGACTCATCCATGGAGATGAACTTCCATGGTGATCTTCCTTGGATCTAAAGCAAGAAGATGAATAAACTACATTTTGTAGCTTGAAATGCATGCATGGATGAATTTCTAGTGGTAAGGAGAGGGAGGTTATACCTATCTTCCTTGTGTTTTCTGTGATTTGAAGGCTTGAATGTGAGAGTGTTTAAGGCTTGAATACGAGTGTTTGAGGGTGTTTAGGGTTGATGATTTGAGTTGGTTAAAGAGAAATACAAGTAAAAATATTTATGGACAAGATCTGAAGTCGGCTCTATGTTTTCTGTAATCCTCCTCACCAATAGGTGATTTCAAGTTTGATCTGGTGTCCAAAACAGAGTATGTAGTAGAGTGATTCTGGAAGTGTCTGAGTGAGTGAGATTTGGGACAGCAACTTCTCAAGAAAGAAAATGGTGGCATTTTAAAGGGGGTTTTGCATCCATGCTTGTTCTCTCTATATTTCGCCTAGTTTCGTCATTAGTGATCAAATTGTGACAGGTAAACCGAGAGAGGAGGGTTCAATTTATAGCCCTCAAACCATCCTTGGGGATACATTAGGACAAACGTGCCTGTGCACTTCATTTGCTTGGGACAGAAGAATTTTATCCTTTGAAAATCCAGATTTGTTTTTCAACTTGCCCAATTCGGATTTTTCTTATTTCTTTTGGGTTTTGAGATTCTTTTCTTGGTTTAAGAAATGGCAATGCCCATTTTACCCTTACTTGTTAGAAAAGTTAGGAATGTTAGGAATGTTAGCATCCATGTTATAACTTCGTTAATTTTCTAACGAAAATGCTAACAAGCTCAAAATTGGAGCACTTTTGTAGCCCCTGGCGAAACCTGCTTTCGGGGGAAGCCGGGTCGTCGATAAGATGCAAGGCTTCCTCAATTTTATGGGTTTGGAAAGACTGAATGATCGAGTTATAACCTATCTTAATAATAGTGCTACCTACGTTTCCCAAGAGAAGAGGCCGTAGTTTAGGTCTTTCTCGACTATCTGTAATAGGTTCATGATAATTCCTGGAAAGTGACCAACAGCTAGGATGTCAAGTCCTCTATATGTTCTCTCCCATAATCCTTGAGCCTTGGATTATGGGCAAAAGAAACTCGCTGGGATAAGAAATGACCCTGTTTGAGTCGTGCTAGGGTTTCAGAGTGAGATTTGGGAAAGATTGAGAGAAAATGGTGGCACCCTGGGATAGGATTCCCACCGTTTTTGGCTCTCTATACGCTGCAGTTTCGTTGCCGTGATCAGCTTGTGTAAACCGAGAGAGAAGGGTTCAATTCTATAGCCCTCTCGGGCTCTCGAAATTGACAAAACGTGCTCCTACGCGGATATGCTTGATAGGAAGCGTGCAATCGCTCTGCTAATTAAGACTTTCGACTAAAATGCTTTGGACAGAAGAAAGATGCCTCGATCAAGAATTCAAAATTCGATCCAGGTAGCTTTATGTTTGAAGTCAACTTGCCCAATTCGGATTTTTCTTAGTATGATCCGACTTTTTGAAGTCACCCTTTCGACTATGCTTTTCTGAAGTCGCCTGCTTTGACTTACTTTTTAAAAAGTTAGACCAAGGTTTAGACTATGTTTTGGGAAGTCACCCTAAGGTTTCGACTGTTTTTTGCTAACGAAAATGCTAAAGCTCAAATTGATCAAATTTTGGGGAAGCACCCTACGGTTTCTGCGACTCTTGGGAAGGGTCAAAGAGTGATCTCATATTTTGGGAAGTCGCACTTAAGCGATCGATTTGAGAGGATAGGCTCACCCTTACGTATCCGACGTATCCTTGAGGAAGTCAAGCCGCCGTATGGGTCTTTCGACTATTTTTCACTGTGGTCGACCCCCGGAGCGACCGCTTTAGGATGTCAACTGCGAGCGAGTTCATGCAGCCGATCACGAAAGAAACTCGCTCATAAGAAATGACCTTCTTCATACCTCGATTGGGCTGTTGGTCAGATATCCGCCCTCAGATTTGACTATTTTCTGGAAGTCGACCCTGGTTCGTTTGAACCTAATGATAGTCTACCTACGTATCCCAAGCAGGAATCAATTGGGAAGTTCGGGTCTTTCGACTATCTTTAGTCATCATCGACTATTGTTTTAGGGGAAAGTCATCCTAAGATTTGACTATTTTTGGGAAGTCACCCCAAGGCTTTCGATCAAGATCTTTGGGAAGTCGCCTACGGTCCGACTGTTGGGAAGTCGCCCTAAGGTTTCCGACTATTTTTTGGGAAGTTTCCTAGCCACTGGTTTGACTATTTTGGAGAAGTCGCCCTAAGGGATGATTTTTGGGCGATTTATCGCTTTCCTCGGTTTTGTGACTGCGTGAAGCGCCTCAAACCTTGATGATTTTGGGAAGTCGCCTCGAACCTCGGTTGACTATTTTGCCTCGGGAAGTCACCCTGCGAACTTTTGACTGATGGGAAGGTCACCCTAAGGTTTTGATCGATGGGAAGTCTTAGGTGCCTACGGCCTCGACTATTTTTGGGAAAGTCGAACCCTAAGGTTTGACTATTTTTTGGGAAGTCGCCCTCGATGAACCCTTGACTATTTTCGGGAAGTCACCCTAAGTTCTCGACTATTTTGGGGAGATGCGCTCAGCCCGAATGGTTTGACTATTTCAACTCGGGAAGTCGCCCTACGGTTGCCTCGCCTGACTATTTATGGGAAGGTCGCCCTACGAACCTGACTATTTTTGGGAAGTCGCCCTTGGACGGTTCGATGATGATGGCGTTGGGAAGTCGAACCCATGGTTTTGATGGTTTAGGCGCTCGAACTCGCCCTAAGGATGATTCGAAACCACATGATGCCTCGAAGCTCCCTCGTGCGTTTTGTGTGATAGCGCTAGGTGCCTCAAACCTCGATGATGGCGTTTAGGTGCCTCAACCTCGATGATGGCGTCTCTGGTGCCTCGAACCTCGATGATGGCGTTTAGGTGCCTCGAACTCGATGATGGCGTTTAGGTGCCTCGAACCTTGATTTGAAATGATTTCCTTTCAGGTCTTAGGATAGATGGTCTCTAGCGGACTTCATTCGACTGGGACTTTACGTCCGCCGCCGGCGAAAGCGGATGACCGTCGCCGGGTCGATTAGTGTGCCGGACTCTAACCTCGATAGCTACCTACGTATCCCAAGAGGGAATCAAGCCTGGCCGTAGTTCGAAAATACCGGGGATGGTCCTTCATGGTCCTGACATTTGAGGTTTGACTGTTTTTTGGGAAGTCGCCCTAAGGTTCGAATGATAATGTTCTTTTAGAAAAGTAGTTGATTAAGATATGCTTTCATACCTTTGTGCTGGTGCTTACCAGAGGCGAGAAGCTACTACCGATGTTGATGAAGAAGTTGTTAGGTTGCCGTTCGTGGGACGGTTTACTGCCGACGATTTCTTTGTCTTTGGAGGCATTTTGACACGAAGGAGGAGTTTGGTTCAGGCCCGGCGTCTTTGGTGATCGTCAAACTTGTAGAGGTTTTTTGAGCTTGTCTTCACATTGCCGGGACTTCTTGCTTTTCGGGAGAACTTGGTGTCTCTAATCGCATTGTATTTGGAGGAATTTGGCGTCCCCGACCGATTTGTATTTTGAGAACTTGGCGTCCCCGGCCGATTTGTATTGGAGAACTCGCGCGTCTACGACCGTCTTTGTATTTGAGACCTTGGTATCTTTGAGCCGATTTGCATTTTGAGAACTCGCGTCTCAGACCGTGCGACCGTATTCGGAGAGCTTCAGCGTCCACGACCGATTTGTATTGGAGAGCTTGACGTCCTTGACCGATTTGACTTTGCGTCGCTTGGACACGATTTTTGGATTTGAGGACTTGCGTCCTTGACCGATTTGCGTTTTGAGAACTTGGCGTCTACGATCGATCACTTGTATTTGAGGAATCTTGGCGTCCCTTGACACGATTGTATTGGAGAGCTTGGCGTCTCTCAGAACCGGATTGTATCGTATGGAGAACTTGGCGTCCCTTGACTTTGATTGTATTGGAGAAGCTTGGCGTCTCGGCCGGATTTATTGGAAGGAACTTGGCGTCTCTCGAGCCTGAATTGTATTAGTATTGGAGAACTTGGCGTCCCCGACCGAATTGTATTGGGGGGAAGGCTTGGCAAGGTCCCCGACCGATTTGTAGACAGCTTTGGAGGCGGTCTTCATATGTTTGTGGATGTTTGGGGACTGCATTTTCATCCATTTTGAGGTCGTCTTTGGTGAAGATCATCCTTGCCGAAAAGGGGGATTACGTTTGAATTCCCGCATTTGTTAGTGAAGAGGAAGATGCATATATGGCATTCATGATGGCGGATGCATGCATAGAACCAAAAATGATTATGAGATGATGCGTTTATTTGCTTTCGAAGATGCACCTTGGCCTAAGCTTTTGGCATGGAAATTACGATTTATGATTTTCAATCACTTAGAATTTTTCCTATTGATTCAAGTTTTGTGCATGCTACATGAGCCCCGGGAGATTTTTGTGGGGATGCATGGTGACGAGAGGGATATATGTGTTGTTATTTGTTTGGGACAAGCTTTGAGCCGGTGGGGTGATATCCTTTAGTCGCGGACTGAATTGCATGTTATTGATGAGGTCAATTTTGATCTTGGGATGAAGTTGGATTTGAACCCCGGTCTCGATTGAAATTTCTTTTCGGTCTCGGACATTTGAAGCGCGACGCCGATGTGCTCTAGAATCAAAGCATGTTGACATGAATGAACCCTCTTTTGCTTGGGTTAGCTGTGATTTGACGAAATGCCGATATGAGGAGATTCCCAATTCTCAACTTTGATGATGCGGGAGTTGCACATATGCCAAGTTCTAAAGCCGAAACTCCAAGACAAGCTTGTTGAGGTGACCGAGACCTTTCTTCCGAAGATAGGTGTGACTTGATAAAGCCCCATTCCATGGAAAAGACATGGCGAAAACCACGGAATCTTTCTCTCGAATGATTTGATGAAGCCCCGGGTTTGACAAAGCGTCACTACGAGGTCCGAGTTAAAGGTTTGGCCCGACATACCGATGAAGTACCGAGCCAATCGATCAACGTGAGAGCCTTCAAGGTGAAGTTGTCATGAAGGGAGAAACCCATCTTTGATACCGACTATGAAACTAGAATCCTCTCTTCGAAGAGTGTCTTCCATATGGGAACCGTTAGCCATAGTGGCACTTGGCTTGTTCGTGGCTTCAATCATATTCACCCTACTTTTTTAGTGGAATGGATTGTTGATCGTATTGGGTCCTTGGGGTCCCCTTTTAGATCAGTTCTCACCTGTTGCCCTTTTTCGGAGTCGTGTTGGAGGTGGAAGAAACCGGTATCAGAATGCTTGAGGTGCGACAATTCGGCTGGCGATTGTAAGCCCTCTCAAATTTAGCCCCGGAATTGATCATTGCCCGTAGATCCGGATAGGGAAATTGCTAAGCGAGGCCCTCGCATGTGGTTTCGGCGTGACCGAAAGATGTCTAGTTGTTCCTCTTCAAAAGGAGGAGTTGCCATCTTGCTTGTAAAAGTCCCCCCGATGTTCTCGTCTGACGCCGCATTGTTGTCTCGCAGTCAAATCTATTTGCTTCCCACTCCAAGTTAGCTAGTAATCTGGTCCCATGTAGCCCCGGCCTCGGATTTTAAGCGGAAGAACCATTTTAGAGCACTCGGACTTCAAAGAGAGATCGAAATAGTCACTAACCGCCGATTGGCGCCCATTTGACCTTCATTGCCAAGGTATACGTGTCCGAGATGGGTTTTCGGGCATGCAAGCCATCAAAGAGATCCAAATTAGGCATCACGAATTTGTGGGGAACAAAGGAGTCCTAGGAGTTCGTTGGTCGGAAAAGCGTACTTCTTAACAGACAGTCGTGAATCACGTAGCTTTCATTTCCTTGTGTCGCTCCACGAACCAAGCCAAATGAGGGTCTTGTGGTGGAACCATGGCATTCAAACCAAATGACCGAGCTAGAGAGAGGAGCTACCACGGCGGCAGACAGTGCGGAGGGAAACGGCCGATCTAGGGACATAGGTGAAATCCCGTCCTTGGCCCGAATCACCCCGGAGCTTCGAGTAGGACCCCGGGCAAAGGGATAGAACCTCGCGGCTTGTTGTTGATTTTCAACCGGCAAAGAGGGCGAAGGCGATCTTGATGTAGCCGGGTAACTCGGATTTCCTGAGTAGAGGCCCATAAGTAGGCTTAAGTGCGGGCCGCCGTCCCCGATTGTTGAATTGCATAGTGAAGGTGCATGACCAGGGGGTACTGCGGTCCCGGTGATTGATGAAACCGGGATGGAGGCTTGGTAACCCATCGAAGCCCGAGTGAGGAATGGATTTGTGAAAGCTGTGTGAGGAGCGGGCGAGCTAGCGTCATTCTCGAGGAAGGGCTTCGACCGTTGCCACTAGACCAGAGCCGCGGAAGCATTCCAAACTGCTGGTCATGCGGAGGCCCCGATAGATTGGTTCCAAACCGAGGTGGGATTCCAATTTGCCGTGGCATTCCGAGGTAACCCCAACCATGAGAAGACATTCCGTACCGATTTTGCCCCCGCCGAGGAGCCGTGAACCGATCGGTCACGTTAGACCGCATGGGTCCAGTAGTCTATATTTGGGGTTTCTTGTCCCGTTGAGACGGCCATGAAGGATCTTATGAGGCTTGTGCGGTGCCGGATTGGATATCTTGAACCGGGTTGCTTTGTCAAGGTATTTCAACCGATGTAACCGAGAAGCTCCCGACCGATCCGTACCGAACCGCCGAGGCATACCAAACCGTCGTGACATACCAACCCGACCCCGACCGCTTGAGGCATACCATACTCGGCCCAAATCGGATCAAGTCAATTTGTTTCTCCAAACGACCGTCCTGCATCAACCGTGAATGTATATCAAACCGAGGCCGAAAGGATGGCCGATTCGCGAGCCGAGAGAAGAGTGTGAGGAAGGTGGTGGTAGTCTGTCTAGCCAAGATAGGGACGGGATCCTTTTCCTCTTCTACCGTGAAAGTTCCATCGGGGCCGAGGGCAATCGTCAAACCAAAATTCCCGACATCTTCCAAGGACGAACATCGAAACCTCATTCCGATTGGCACAAGGAGTTTTATGGACTCGGGTTCCAATATTAGTCATAGGAATATGATGAATTTCTCGGTCTTGGTTAAAATTCCGTCCTCGTCCTTGGACATCAAAGAACTCGCACTTGACTAGCCCATGACCAACATGGCGATCAAATCTCATCTTGCTTGGTGGAGCCTTGGTCCAAGAGATGTATTTACGAAGTCTTGATTCGGAAGAAGTGACTTGGCAAAGCCTCGGTCTCATGACCGTGAATCCGACACAATTAGAGAGGCTTCAACCCGGTAGGCACCGCAGACCGATACCGAACAGGACCCAACCCATCTTGTAGCAAAGTGAAGAACCAACGTTCTTGAATTATCATGTAGCAAAAGAGGCAACCCATCCTTTTATATTTACTTTATTATTTTCTTTATTCAATTAGTCAACCGAAAGAAAAGACAATTTAGAAATGTATACTGCAGGGCGTATTTTCGAAAAGTGGGGACGAATCCCGATTTGTATTATTTGATGGCCTCATTTGACGAAGGCACAAAAGAACTTCGCTTTGGGTTTGATTCTTTTGAGAGAGCATAAGAATAGAAAGGTTTGTAAAAGTGTATGGAAGCCCCCGCCGACGTAAAATTAGTGTTTAGCTCTATTTTTCCTATAATGTAGAAAAAGAAGACTTGTCGAGACATCTCGAAAACATGTTTTATTCAAAATGATCACAAGATTGCTTAAAACCCTTTATTAATGTTCGGGTTATTCAACCCCTAATCTCGATATGAACAAACATTTTGATTAATCATGAGGAGAAAGTCAACTGATACCAAGAGTCGAAGTTGGCGAATGGTGAAGAGGGATCGTGTATAGGAGAGGCTATTGGTGAGGCCGGATTTTCTGGGATTTGAATGTGTTTATGACCGGACCATTTCTGGTTGCCTACGTTCCCCTCATTGTGAGGAGCTCAGCTCGCCGTAGTTCGGGCCTGAACTGTGTTTGGCTTTAGAAAAGGGGTATGAACATTTGTGGTACTTTTGGTGGATAGGAAGTTTGGATGATAAGGTGCGGGCCTTGAGGTGATTCCTTGACAAGTCATTTTGAGCGATTCCGTTGCTTCTTGATCGTCGTCCTTCATCGGGGGAGAAAGATTTTGAATGCAGCTTAAGGGCTTATGATATGTTTTTGCCGTTGCTTTAACTGCTCCCTTGTTGTCGACAACTTCCGTTCTTCGGGCTTTAATTTTGCCCATATGTCAAACCTTCTGATCGGCGGTGCTAGGTCCTTGGCCTCATTTTTTTTTTAAGCTTTTGTTGTTTTTTTTTTTGAAGCTTTTGTTTTTTTTTTGAAGCTTTTGTTTTTTTTTTTGAAGCTTTTGTTTTTTTTTGAAGCTTTTGTTGATTTTTTTTAAGCTTTTTTTTGTTTTTTTTTTTTTTGGAGCTTGAGGACGAAGGCAAGCTTCTACTTGAACTTTCTTGATGCATGGGGGGCGGAGGCAAGCCCCTGTTTTTTTCGATATGGGGTCGATCTCCCGATGCTGAGTGACCTTTTGTTGTCCCTTGATGTTGCCGCCTTCGTTGACTTGATCAAGGTGATGATGGGGATATGTTTTGGAAAGTGTACGGCTTGATGGAGGCCTTTGTGAGGTGAGGAAAGTGTATAGGGAGGGTATTAGTTGACTTTCTCGCACCAATTAATTAAAATCTTAATCATTTCCAGAGATTATTTGTTGAGCAATGCGAGTGATCATTTAAAGTAAAACCATTTCATTAAATGTAACGTAGGTGTGCAAATAATGTCTCAAGTCTAGCGAGAAAAGAAAAAGACTCTTTTATAGAAAATTTGAGATTAACTACAGTGTCTGTGACGACCCCGACCCTAGGCACTCATTTTTAATATTTAATTATATGCTTTTAATATTCATGCTAGCTTTATGTGTTCAATTATGTCCTTTAAATTCTTAAATTTAGATAAATTGGGTGAAAAGTAAAATTAGGATCTTATAAGAATTTATTGGTCATTAAATAAAGAAACTTGTGGAAATAATAAAAATGGAAAATTAATAAAATGATAAATAATGTGGGGAGGTTAAATGAGTAGGATAATTAATGGGATAAGATTTATTTTAATTTAAATGGGTAAAGGTGAAAGCCTTGCTAATTTTCCCATGGGGGGCCATTTTGTAGAGCCCTTCCTCCTTGTGCCAAGTGTTCCCTCCCCATCACTTCTCTTAATACCCCTACCTTCTCCCTCCTCCTTCTCCTTCATTCTCACTTCTTCATCCTAGAGAAACTAAGGAGACCTCCATTGAAGCCTTGCCCAAGCTTTGAAGTCAATACATTCTTCATCAAAATCCAAGTCTAGGAGCACATTTGAAGATTGATCATCTTGGGGAACTCATCTAACTAGGAAGATTCACATTTCCTTCTAAAATCCAAGTAAGTTGTTATGACTTCTCTTCTCATGAATGCTCATGAATATTTCTTGTGGTTCTTGTTCTTATGTTGGTGATTTCTTGCTTGGGAAACCTATTGGGAGTTGAATGATTGAAGAATGGAATTATTTGAAGTTAGGGTTCTTGGTAGATCATGTAAAAAGGGTTTGAAAGGGGTGGAATGGGTAGAGATAAATGATCTAGGATAACTTGGTTTGAATTTACTTGTTTTTATGGGACTTGGTAAGATGAAGTTATGGTTTGGTGTTCTTGAACATAACTTAGTAAGAAGGACTTGGAACCTAGGCATAAATTGTTGAAAAAGCGATCCGGGCGGGAGGCGTACGGGCGGTCGCCCGGGTGGTGTAGGCGGTCGCCCATGCTGGCAGTAAGTTAGTGTGCTTGGGAACTTCACTTGGGCGGTCGCCCAAGTGATGAGGGCGGTCGCCCATCCCCCTTATGAGCGGTCGCCCATGTGTGAGCGTGTGCGGTCGCCCGTGTGGCGTAAACTTCATTCCCTTTGGCAATCCACTGGCGGTCGCCCAAGTGGTATGGCGGCCGCCCAAGGCCACCGAACCAATATTTCTTGATTTGAACTAGGATCGTTTAGCAAGTTGTTGGCCACTTATAATTGGACACTCCCACTAGGTAATTGAACTTGAACCTTCACTTAGGCCTTGTATCCTTGTATATGGAAATTGTAGGGTAGGTTAATGATCCCTCAACTCCTTGTTTAATGTTATATACATTGTTGTTGATATTGTTGGGTGTATTCATAAATTGTTGCACTTTCATATTGTTTAGGCATGAGTATATATTACCATGTGGCTATTGCTTATCCCTTTATGTGGATTTTATTCAAGTATCTATTATGTGCTTGATATATGTTGAGTCAGCTGACGTTGGGGGTATAACAGAATACGATCAATTATGGAAGTGTGACCTAATGTGATCGGATTATGTTATATCTGTGACCGTCCCCTCCTGTGGCCACGGGTTGGGGTATAGCATCTGTATTGAGCCAAAAGCCTTACAGAGTTGCTACTGTCTTATATGGTTCCCTGAAAAACGGGTCTTATAAGACGTGAGTATTGCTTAAGCGGCTCACCGTAATTGGAGTATTATTATACCCAATGTTGTACGACTACCGTTCGACGGGAAAAGGTAAACCAAGGTAATGGAATGTGCTTATAGCTTTCCCAATGTGTTATGTGCGACTTGTTATATGTTGCATTTATTTGGCATATTGCTGCATCCATAATAGCTTGCTGAGATTTATTCTCACCCCTCTCCCTTTACTGTTTTAGATCCCGAGACAGGAGGACCGCCCAAGTAAGGACGGAGAGGAGTTTGGAGAAATCTTTTGGGGTATTGTCAGGGTATGTTTAGGGTGACGTATAAATTGTATTTTGGTAATTCCATTCTTGGAGTTTGTAATTATAAACCTTAAACTCTACGTCATAACCTTAAATCTTTTGTAACTAAACAGTTAACTATTTTCAAAGTTAGTTATCTCCTCCTCCGATGTGGAGTAGAGTGGAGTTCTTTTGAAATGTTATGTTATTCATGTTCATGTTGGAAAGTCAAAGTAAAGTTTTAAAAAGTTTAGTATATTTGGGTTAGTTTGGGGACGCACCAACTCGGGACACGTGTAGGTTCCGGGTCGGGGTCCCCACAGTTGGTATCAGAGCTCGGTTAGAATTCTTGGGTAGAGTCTAGCTGAGTGAGAGTGTGTGGTAACTGACGTCGAGTGTTTAATGCAGGAGTTTGTTGTAATGGCGGGAAATGAAGGTGATCCGAATCTGGGTTTGGGTGGTGTTGGTAATCCGAACGCCGAGATGATGGACATGTTCCGAGGGTTCCTTCAGCATATGGCAACGCAGAATCAGAATTTGAATCAGAATCAAGGCAGGCAAGGGCAACATGGGTTGGAGAAGTTTGTGAAGATGTCTCCTCCTAGCTTCAACGGAGATCCGGATCCGGTGAAGGCTGAGAGGTGGCTTGAGGCTATGAACAAGATTTTCGCAGCTATGGAGAGTACGGATGCGGAGAAAGTGAGATGCGCCGTTTTCAAATTGGAAGGACCAGCGGAGCATTGGTGGCAAGTGGTAAAGGATGGTTGGGACCGAGATTTGACACCGCAGACGTGGGAGAACTTCACGCTCAAGTTCCGAGATCACTTTGTGCCGATGGTTACTAGAGACAAGAAAGAAGGCGAGTTCCCCGAAGCCGGAGCAAGGGACCATGACGATAGCACGGTGATTCGGCAAAGTTCACGTAGTTATTGAGACATTGTCCCCATTTGGTGCCGATGGAGGAGAGGCGAGTTTACCCTAAGCTCAGGAAAGGTTTAAGAGTTGAGTTTCTGGAAGCTTGTTGACGCATAACTTCGCCAATTTCCAAGCAAGAAATAATATGGCGTACCGGATTGAGAACGACATAGAGGAGCATCGTGGTAAGAATGAAGGAGGAAACAGGAACAGATTTCAGGGTCAAGGATCGGGACAGAATAGAGTGCAGCCGAGGACTTTCACCCCGGGAGCGAATCGAGGAGGTCATGTGGCGGCTCCGGCAAATCGTGCGACTTCCGGTCAGTTTGGGACGACATGTGGGTTTTGCAAGAGGATAGGGCATTCCGAAGACAAATGTTGGAGCAAACAAGGCAAGTGTTTGGAGTGTGGATCGCCGGGCCATTTCAGGAGGAATTGTCCCAAGTTACAGAATAAGCAAGCGACGGGTACCGGATTCGGGGGTCAAGGAAGTGGTGTGAAGAGAGATGTTGATGGGAAACCTAAGGATAAAGTCCAAGGTCGTGTGTTTGCTTTGGGTCGAGGAGAGGTCGATCCTAATGCCGTCATTAGAGGTATAGTTCCTGTCTCAGGAGTTAAGGCCCGCATTCTTATAGATCCCGGGTCTTCCCATTCATTTGTGGCGTCTCATTTTGCATTCTCATTGCATATCTTGCCTGAATCTATGCCTTATGTGTTAGAGGTCTCTACTCCTATGGGAGAGAGCCTTGAATCTTCTTTGATATATCGTGGATGTGATGTGACTATATGTGGGCATGTATTGCCGGTGGATTTGGTCGAGTTACCAATCCGTGATTTTGATGTGATCCTTGGTATGGATTGGTTGAGTCAGTGCCATGCTTTGGTAGACTGTCGTAGGAAGCGAGTCTCATTTGCTATGCCTGATGTGCCTACATTTATATTTGATGCCGATAAATCTATGTTCGGGTTACATGTTATTTCTGCCTTAAAAGCTAGAAAGATGCTATCTAAGGGGTGTACGGGTTACTTAGCTTATGTGGTAGATTCCAATAAGAAGTCTCCCGAGTTAGCTCATGTTCCGGTTGTGAATGAATTTAGTGATGTGTTCTCTAGTGAGTACTCTATGCCTCCGGACCGTGAGATAGAGTTTTGTATTGACTTAGTACCCGGCACCGCTCCTATCTCTAAAGCACCCTATAGAATGGCTCCTACGAGTTAAAAGAGTTGAAGGTCCAATTGCAAGAATTGTTAGACCGAGGTTTTATTCGTCCTAGTGTGTCTCCGTGGGGAGCACCGGTCTTGTTTGTTAGGAAGAAGGATGGTACCTTACGATTGTGCATTGACTATCGTTTGTTGAACCAAGCCACCATTAAGAATAAGTATCCTCTTCCTCATATAGATGATTTGTTTGACCAACTCCAAGGTTCCGTTATCTACTCAAAGCTTGATTTGAGAAGCGGATACCATCGATTGAAGATTAGACCGATGATATTGCTAAGACTGATTTTCCGAACTAGATATGGTCATTATGAGTTTGTGGTGATGCCGTTTGGGTTGACTAATGCTCCACCGTGTTTATGGATATGATGAACCGTGTCTTCAAGCCTTATCTCGATAGTTTTGTGGTGGTCTTTATTGATGATATTCTTGTGTATTCTAAGTCCCGGGAAGAGCATGAGAATCATTTGAGGATTGTCTTGTCCGTTCTTCGTGAGAAGCGATTGTATGCTAAGTTCGGTAAGTGCGAGTTTTGGCTTGAGCATTTCTTTCTTGGGGCATGTGGTGTCGAGTTCGGGGATTTCCGTGGATCCTGCAAAGATTGAAGCCGTGGTTAATTGGAAGCAACCGTCGACCGTGACCGAAGTCCGTAGTTTTCTTGGTTTGGCGGGGTACTATCGGAGGTTCATTGAGGGGTTTTCTCGGATTGCTACTCCGTTGACTAGGTTGACTCGGAAAGATGTATTGTTTGTGTGGGATTCCAAGTGTGAAGCAAGTTTTGATGAATTGAAGAAGAGGTTGACGACGGCTCCGGTTCTTACCCTTCCGAGTGGTTGCGAGAATTTTGTTATTTATAGTGATGCCTCGAAGGCGGGTTTGGGATGTGTGTTGATGCGAGAATGGGAAGGTTATTGCGTATGCCTCTAGGAAGTTATCACCGCGGAACAGAATTATCCTACTCATGATATGGAATTGGCGGCGATTGTATTTGCGTTGCATAAGTGGAAGCATTATCTTTACGGAGCGAAATTCGAGATTTTCACCGATCATAAGAGTTTGAAGTATCTATTTACCCAAAAGGAGTTGAACAACCGGCAAAGAAGATGGTTAGAGTTTTTGAAGGATTTTGCTTGTGTCATATCCTATCATCCGGAAGGCCAATGTGGTGGCCGATGCGATTAGCCGAAAGGCGTATTTGGATGACTTTGGGTTCCCGAGAATTGAAGAGTGAAGTAATTATTGCGAATGTTAGAGCCGTTCCGACATTATATGGTGATTTGAAGGAAGCTCAACAAGAAGATCCGGAATTGAAGAAAATTTGTGATCAAGTGCAAGATGGGAAAGCCGGGGATTTTGCTTTGAATCGAGATGGGATTTTAACTTTCCAAGGGAGAATTTGCGTTCCGTCATCGCCGGAAATCAAGAAGCGTGTTTTAGAGGATGGCCATAAGTCCAAGTTTGCGATTCATCCGGGAAGTACCAAAATGTATCAAGACTTGAAGCGTGGGTATTGGTGGAATGGTATGAAGAGGGAAATAGCGGATTATGTTTCTAAGTGTTTGACTTGTCAGCAGATCAAGGCAGAACATCAAAGACCGGCGGGACTACTTCAACCATTGGATATTCCGGAGTGGAAATGGGAAGGGATCTCGATGGATTTTGTTTCGGGTCTACCTCTTACCGCGAAGAAGATGGATGCTATATGGGTTATCGTGGATCGGTTGACGAAGTCGGCTCATTTTCTTCCGGTGTCAACTAAGTTTTCGTTGGAGAAGTTAGCCCGATTGTATTTGAAGGAGATTGTAAGACTTCACGGGGTTCCGGTTAGTATTGTTTCCGACGTAGATCCGAGGTTTACATCTAGATTTTGGAGAGCATTGCAGAAGCTTTGGGTTCTAAATTGTGTTTTAGTACGGCATTTCATCCTCAAACCGATGGTCACCCGAGAGAACTATTCAGATACTTGAGGATATGTTACGAGCTTGTGTGATGGATTTCCAATTGTCTTGGGAGGATCATCTACCTTTAGTGGAGTTTGCTTACAACAATAGTTATCAGTCGAGTATCGAGATGGCTCCGTATGAGGCGTTGTATGGTAGGAAGTGTCGATCTCCGATGTGTTGGGACGAGGTTGGTGAAGCGAGACTTTGGGGCCCGGATTTGGTTCGAGATTCTACGGAGAAGATCAAAGTGATTCGGGATAGATTGAAGACAGCTCAGAGTCGACAGAAAAGCTACGCCGACAATAGAAGACGGGATTTATCATTTCGGGTTGGTGACTTTGTGTTCTTGAAGGTTTCTCCGAGGACGGGGATTAAAAGGTTTGGTAATAAGGGTAAGTTAGCCCCGAGGTTTGTGGGACCGTTTGAGATTCTAGAGAAGATAGGGGAATTGGCTTACCGGTTAGCGTTGCCTCCGTCTCTCTCTTTGCTTCATGATGTGTTCCACGTTTCTATGCTTAGGAAGTATTGTCATGACCCCTCTCATGTTTTGAGCTCTCCTCCCGATGATGTCCAAGCGGACATGTCGTATGTTGAAGAGCCATTAAGAGTCCTAGAGTTCCAAGTTAAAGAGTTGAGAACCAAGAGTATTCCGATAGTGAAGGTCCTTTGGAAGAATCATACGGTTGAGGAAGCGACGTGGGAGCTAGAGTCGGAGATGAGAGCGAAATACCCGTGGTTGTTTGAGAATTCAAGTAAGTTTCCTTTTAAAATTCGGGTCGAATTTTCTTTAAGGGGGAGTGAGTGTGACGACCCCGACCCTAGGCACTCATTTTTAATATTTAATTATATGCTTTTAATATTCATGCTAGCTTTATGTGTTCAATTATGTCCTTTAAATTCTTAAATTTAGATAAATTGGGTGAAAAGTAAAATTAGGATCTTATAAGAATTTATTGGTCATTAAATAAAGAAACTTGTGGAAATAATAAAAATGGAAAATTAATAAAATGATAAATAATGTGGGGAGGTTAAATGAGTAGGATAATTAATGGGATAAGATTTATTTTAATTTAAATGGGTAAAGGTGAAAGCCTTGCTAATTTTCCCATGGGGGGCCATTTTGTAGAGCCCTTCCTCCTTGTGCCAAGTGTTCCCTCCCCATCACTTCTCTTACTACCCCTCCCTTCTCCCTCCTTCTCCTTCATTCTCACTTCTTCATCCTAGAGAAACTAAGGAGACCTCCATTGAAGCCTTGCCCAAGCTTTGAAGTCAATACATTCTTCATCAAAATCCAAGTCTAGGAGCACATTTGAAGATTGATCATCTTGGGGAACTCATCTAACTAGGAAGATTCACATTTCCTTCTAAAATCCAAGTAAGTTGTTATGACTTCTCTTCTCATGAATGCTCATGAATATTTCTTGTGGTTCTTGTTCTTATGTTGGTGATTTCTTGCTTGGGAAACCTATTGGGAGTTGAATGATTGAAGAATGGAATTATTTGAAGTTAGGGTTCTTGGTAGATCATGTAAAAAGGGTTTGAAAGGGGTGGAATGGGTAGAGATAAATGATCTAGGATAACTTGGTTTGAATTTACTTGTTTTTATGGGACTTGGTAAGATGAAGTTATGGTTTGGTGTTCTTGAACATAACTTAGTAAGAAGGACTTGGAACCTAGGCATAAATTGTTGAAAAACTGATCTGGGCCGGGAGGCATGGGCGGTCGCCCAGGTGGTGTAGGCGGTCGCCCATGTTGGCAGTAAGTTAGTGTGCTTGGGAACTTCACTTGGCGGTCGCCAAGTGATGAGGGCGGTCGCCCATCCCCCTTATGAGCGGTCGCCCATGTGTGAGTGTGCGGTCGCCCATGTGGGCAGAAACTTCATTCCCTTTGGCAATCCACTTGGGCGGTCGCCCAAGTGGTATGGGCGGTCGCCCAAGGCCCTGAACCAATATTTCTTGATTTGAACTAGGATCGTTTAGCAAGTTGTTGGCCACTTATAATTGGACACTCCCACTAGGTAATTGAAATTGAACCTTCACTTAGGCCTTGTATCCTTGTATATGGAAATTGTAGGGTAGGTTAATGATCCCTCAACTCCTTGTTTAATGTTATATACATTGTTGTTGATATTGTTGGGTGTATTCATAAATTGTTGCACTTTCATATTGTTTAGGCATGAGTATATATTACCATGTGGCTATTGCTTATCCCTTTATGTGGATTTTATTCAAGTATCTATTATGTGCTTGATATATGTTGAGTCAGCTGACGTTGGGGGTATAACAGAATACGATCAATTATGGAAGTGTGACCTAATGTGATCGGATTATGTTATATCTCGCGACCGTCCCCTCCCGTGGCCACGGGTTGGGGTATAGCATCTGTATTGAGCCAAAAGCCTTACGAGTTGCTAATGTCTTATATGGTTCCCCTGAAAACGGGTCTTATAAGACGTGAGTATTGCTTAAGCAGCTCACTGTAATTGGAGTATTATTATACCCAATGTTGTACGACTACTGTTCAGACGGGAAAAGGTAAACCAAGGTAATGGAATGTGCTTATAGCTTTCCCAATGTGTTATGTGCGACTTGTTATATGTTGCATTTATTTGGCATATTGCTGCATCCATAATAGCTTGCTGAGATTTATTCTCACCCCTCTCCCTTTACTGTTTTAGATCCCGAGACAGGAGGACCGCCCAAGTAAGGACGGAGAGGAGTTTGGAGAAATCTTTTGGGGTATTGTCAGGGTATGTTTAGGGTGACGTATAAATTGTATTTTGGTAATTCCATTCTTGGAGTTTGTAATTATAAACCTTAAACTCTACGTCATAACCTTAAATCTTTTGTAACTAAACAGTTAACTATTTTCAAAGTTAGTTATCTCCTCCTCCGATGTGGAGTAGAGTGGAGTTCTTTTGAAATGTTATGTTATTCATGTTCATGTTGGAAAGTCAAAGTAAAGTTTTAAAAAGTTTAGTATATTTGGGTTAGTTTGGGGACGCACCAACTCGGGACACGTGTAGGTTCCGGGTCGGGGTCCCCACAGTGTCCAAGGAGGACTTGATTGAACGAAGAAAGTACTAGAACCTACGAAGGTTGACTAAAAGACTGTTTTAATATTAAAGGATGGGTAGCCCCTAGTCTAGCTACTCTTTGTTGTTGGACTGCCAAGACGCTTGAGCTTTCCATCTTTCTGTTAACTTCGATTCCATTACGTAGACCGAGGCGGTGATCGATTACGTGCCCATGATATCGGTGGAAGTGGAGGAATTTGAGGCCATGAAGCAGCTGGGGCAAGCACAAGTTGTCCAAAGAAACGGGTCGGAAAAGTCACGGGGACGAACTTTGTCGACCGAGCATATTGATGGAAGGAAGTGAACACGAGAGGACCTTGAGGGGTATTGGGCTCTGTTTGGGAGGATTCGGCGATGCGCCGGTTGTTTTGAGTGAAAGGGTGATACTAGCCGATTGTGTCTTCGGGCCTTTCTCAAGCTTGGAACCGGCATTAGACAAAGAGTGTGCTCTGGGGCAGGTTGTCCTATCGGATTCTCTCACTTCGGGCACTTGAATTTTGCGCGACAGAATCGTTTCTTTGCCTGGTTCGACATCTTGGGTCAAAGGAGTGCTAGTACTTATCATAAGATCAAGCTTCTCCTGCATTTGTTTCACTTGCTCTATCAATATTGCCACATGGGGATCAACGGGAACATTCGAGTTACTGGAACTCGCAACAAGACTCTTATCGCCAGAGGGAAACACGGCAGCAGTTGGTGAAACCGACGGGTGAATTCACTAGAGTCCGGTAGACGCAACGGAAAACTTGTGGCATCCGGATTTTCTTTTAGCAACTCATGATTGCATTCGGGTGGGTGTAGAGGCTTTAACATAGCCACATAGCTCAAACCGATTATGTGAAGCCGGAGCATAAACCGGCAGTGTATTGCCGAAATTGAGGAGCAGGTGTGATGGAACCCAACTCGTTACGAGGAGCCGAGGGTGATGGAGCCCTAATGGCCCGAGGTGCCGGAAAGGGTGAAGAGGAATTGTCCTTGGCAAGGGATCATATGTGGATGGAGGGAGGTATTGACTGTGGGATGGAGAGTATTGGTTATAGGATGAAGGGACTGAAATCACTGTTTCGAAGTCTCATCTTCGACCATGACCAGGAACCATTCACCTCAACTGTTACCCGAACTCCATGGCGGCGAGAGCATTGATGAGCAGGGTCACCGTTCTTCATGAATCTTATGGGCGTTTCCAAAGCCAGGACTAACTCTTCCTTCCTAATCATCGGATTTCTTGTATCCTTACGCTTTCGCCAAATACGCCATCGCATCATTATCATCCCATTTAACCTTGGCGTCGCCGTGAACTTATCGGAGGGCGAGAGTTCAAAGCATTTCACCAAATCCGGCTTTGCCGTGGCCACATGCTTGTTGCGATCGAAACCATCCATTCTCAACATTTGTTGCGACTAAATCATCCGGCTTGTCGAGTACATTGAATTCACGAGTTTGAATCATAAAACTCAATCATGTTTACATTCGCGTTGTTTGGGAGATGATCATCGGGCGGGGTTGAGATCACCGAGGCGCTCGAGTCCGCCCTTCTTAATCAATCCCCGAATCGCCTTTCTCAAAGCCGTACATGCTTGTCGGTCATATGACCATGATATCGGTGGAAAGCACAATGCTTAGTGGTGTCAAAAGGGATTTTGGGATCCTTGGGCCGATAGTTTCTCATGGGTTCGAGGAGACCCCGCTCTAGCAAGCTATTTAAAACTTTGCTTAAGGGAACACCCAAATCCTCGGATTCGAGACTTGGTCATTGACTTGGTCACCATTCCGAATGTGGTTTGCCGGTTTTGGTCCATTGGGATGCTCAAGCTTGCCCGTTTCGATTAACCTTTGAACCGCTCTCTTCAAGACTATGCAGTTGTCGGTCGTGTGGCCATAATGATCATGGAAGGCGCAGTGCTTACTCATGTCGAGAGGTGCATTTGAGCTCCTTGGATGGTAGTCCTTGAGAGGCTCCAAAAGGCCTACCCTTACTAAGCCCTTGAAAATTAAGCCCATGGGCATCCCAAGATCATCAAAACGTTCTCGTTGCCTTAAAGGACCACCATTTCTTGGTTGCTTTTGGGGGCCGTCAATTGTACACAATGCCTTCTTTCTTTTACCGGATGTCGGAGCCGTGTTGGAAGGGTAAGGTTTATAGCGGCGAGACATGTTCAGACTCGTAGTCTTTTCCCGTGCACGAACCCTTTTGATGTAATCATCAATGTAATCGTCGAGATTCGACCTTTTGTAAACTTCATTCGTGTCCGATACACAAGATTGATATGGTGAGATGGCCCGAGTCGAGCGATCGTCGATACTCTCGTTGCTAGGCTTTTCTTGTACCTTCTTAATTGGTTCTACCAATAATCCATTGGACGAGTCAATAGGAACATTAGGATTGCATGACCCCGCCACAAGATTGGCATTAGCAAACGAAACCACAGTAGGAAGTACTCGGTGGGAGGAATGACAGCCGAGCATTAAAAGCGTGACCGTAATCTTCCTCATAAGGCACTGGCGGTTGCCAAAGATGAAGATATATGGCTCGTAATGGGTGGATACCAGTGGAGCAAAGAGTGCGGATCCGTAAGGCCGCTGAAAACATGAGGTTTGAGGCATCGTAATGCAGGATTGAATGTGTCTTGACCGCACCGAGGAACATGACCGCAAGGGAAATGTGTATACTGTACTTGATGAGCAGGAGCAGCTTCCGTAACGGCCGGGTGGAGAATTTGATGAGGAGCATTTGACCTTGTCGGACTTCCCAACCGAGGGGCGGGTAGAGCCCGATGAAGTGGTGATAAAAGCCTGGTGGCCCACGTGATCTTGCGGTATCATAGGGGCCAGTGTGCTTTGAGAATCGAGGAAGCAAGCCGGCCCCTCTCGAACCATGGAGCTCGAGAAACGAACCGTCCCATTCCGAGATGGTGACCCGAGCGGACCGATGCGGTGAAGTAGTAACCGACCCCTTCCAAGCCGATGACCCGAACCGAGGACCGTGTTGTGAAGTAGTAACCGACCCCTTCCAAGCCTGGGCGAAAGCCAACCGACTCAATCCGGTGGTGAGACCCGAGGGGCACCGGGGCAGTTGACCTAGATCGATACGATGAGGCCGAGAGGCAGCCGAGTGATAGGCTTGGGGATGCTTGGCCCATTAGTAGTTCCACACGAAAGGGGACAGGGCATTTGATGGTAGTTGGCATGCCCTGGAGGGTAATTAGCTCCAATCTTCGCATCAACCGTAAAGGTTCCATTAGGGTGGTGAACAATTGCTAGCCCCCGGGTTCTCGATACTTTCCAATAACCGATCGATTCGAGCCTCTTGATTTTGTCTTATCTGCTCCAACATCTCGATTCCACTGTTCGGCATTTTGCGGATTTTCGGGGTGTGGAGTTGTACGTCCCCACCGTTCTCCTCTCGAGTTGGTCATTCTGAAACTTTGAGCCGAAGCGAAGGAGGAAACCGATGAAGTATCTCGACTTCGGAATGACCGAGCCGAACAAACGATGACCCGGGTCTCGATCCAAACTTTGCTTACCGTGGAAGGCACAAAAGGGTGTGGTTCGACTCGGGAAAGCGAAACAAAGTTGGTGTTTGGGCTTAGGGCTCATGCAACATGCGCTTATTTGTTCTTGTTTACTTAAAACATGTTTTATTAACCTAATCGGTTGGAAAAGATTGCTCTTCTTTTTCGCGAACTACTCGATTCCTGGATCGCCGGGCCCCGTCACTACGTCTATAAGCCCCTCGTATTCCACTCGTATTTCGACCTCCCGGGGTGGGACGGCCCGGCGAGGGTCCTATAGGGCAAGCGGGTCCCACCGACCGAAAGAAAACGATCCTAGAAGTCTGGCGGGTAATCGAGTCTTGACGAGTATTCGATGTAAATTACGGACAAAGCTGACGTCAAAGTCAAGATCGTATCCGGGGGCTCGACGAAAAGTCGGCATGATTTGGACTGATAAGCGTCCACAATTGATCTTGACTTGTCGTCGGCTAAGCCGTAATCGTGCATGGAATAACCGTTAATCCTTGATGACTCGGTGTCATGCCGGGAGTCGTTGTATAATTTGTGCCAGCCAGAGCCGAAGTCAAGGCGCCGGTCAATATCTTGGTCAAAGTCTGCGGCGGAAACCGGCATGACTTCGACCGATTAGGGACCCGAAGATATTGAGTCGGTATGCCGACAAAGGCTTGAAAGGAAAGGTCTATACACGTACAGGCATGACACGCACTGCACTAAAAACCAACCGGGTCTCTGGACAAAGTGTGTCACGGACAAGCGCATGGTCGACACGAGGCTCCACGGGATGTTTGGGTAGTCCCGTGCTCATCCGAGAGGCGTAATAAGACCAAACGGACCGCGACAAGGATTTCCCGGGTTAGGGACGTAGTGTGCGGTGTAAGGTCACGTGCGCGTAGTGTGCAAGCGCCTATCTTCTTTTTCCGAGAAAAATAGAAATTTTTTATGTGTCTTAAAAAGGCATGATGCATGATTTTTTTTTGAATTTTTTTGAAAATCTTTTTTTGAAAATTTTATGAACACATAAGCACATAAGCACAAAAATTCCGACAGCTTAGGGACATTATTCCGACAGTCAAAATTTTGACTTTTCCGAGGCGGCCAAAAACAAACACGAAAACCGTGCAAAATCAACACACACAAAGCAAAGGATTTTCAAATGTTGAGACGGAAGCTTGACCCTCAAAAGCTTTTCTTTTTTTTTTGAAAATAATGATACCGGTACGTGGGATTGTTAGACCACAATTTATCCCCGACTCGTGTTAGGAGGCGATAACGGGAAGTTTAATGGTTTCCACCAATATACCAAATATCATTTTTTTTAGAAAAAGCTTATGTCCCCAGCGGAGTCGCCACTGTGATGATGTGTATCCGAAAATTTTCCCATTTTTATTTGAAAAAATCAACGAAACGGAGTCGCCACGCCATTTTTGTTTTAAGGGCCAAAACTTTGAAAAATGCCCGAGATCAAGAGATTCGAGTTCGGAGGTCACGTTACGCGCCGGGAAGGACGTTAGTGTGCACCCGGAACACCTCGTAAAAACGAGTCTTCCAAACATTCAAAATCCTTTGTTGTGTGTGTGTGTGTGTGTGTGTGTGTGTGTGTTTTGGCCAAAATAAGTTGAAACTGAGGTAAGTAAAAATTGGGAACTCTTTTTAAGGCTTTAAACTGATCCCATGATTTTTTGAGTGATTTTTGGGTTGAGATTTGGAACTCAAAAGATTTTTGGAAGTTGAAAACCATTTCTGCCAGAATGAAAAAAGCAGTTGACCCTTGACTTTGAAATGGACTTTAGGGCTTGAAAACTCCAGAATCTGGGAAAAGTTCGGGAATGAAAAATGTTCAAAACACCTTAAAAAAGGTTTCTGTAAAAGAACTTTTCATCTTGGAGATGATTTGAGGGGTCAAAACCTTCTGGAAATCTCAGATCTGAAATCTGGATTTCCAGAGACTGATGAACTGACCTTTAAAAGAAAATTTAAAAAAAGGAGTTTTACTCACACAAAAAATAAAGTAAAAATATGTATGGAAAGATCGGGATGTCGGCTACAAAAAGTATTTTGTAGTAAACACCAAATTCCAAGTTTATCTATGTCCAAAAAATTAGACCATGGACTGAGGTCTGAGAAAATTGCTACTGGACAGCAACTTCTCAAGAAAGAAAATATGATTTTAAAGGGGGTTTTGCATCCATGCTTGTCCCCATTTCCCTAGGTTTTGATTAGTGATCACTTGACATTTTAGTGGTGAATCAACTATATCAAACCATCCTTGGGGTACATTAGGACTAAGCACTTCATTTGCTTGGGAAGGGGAATTTTATCCTTTGAAAATGAGATTTGATGTATGAAAATGATTTTTAGGGTTTTGGAAATGTGTTTTCTTTGAAAGAAAGTAAGAACACTTTGAAAATAATGTAGATCCTTGTAGAAGATCATCCATGGAGATGAACTTCCATGGTGATCTTCTTGGATCTAAAGCAAGAAGATGAATAAACTACATTTTGTAGCTTGAAAATGCATGCATGGATGAATTTTAGGGTAAGGAGAGGGAGGTTATACCTATCTTCCTTGTGTTTTGTGTTTGAATGCTTGAATGTGAGAGTGTTTAAGGCTTGAATATGAGAGTGTTTGAGGGTGTTTAGGGTTGATGATTTGAGTTGGTTAAAGAGAAAACAAGTAGATAACAATGAAGTCCTCTATGTTTTCTCTCTAATCCTCCTCCTATAGGGTGATTTGAGCTTGGATTGGTGTATGTATGAGAGTATGTATGAGAGTGATTTGAAGTGTTTGTGAGTGGGTGAGATTTGGGAAAGATTGGAGAGAAAATGGTGGCAATCTAAGGATTCCCACTGTTTTCTCTCTATATTTCGCCAGAGTTTCGTTGCTGTGATCAAATTGTGTCAGGTAAACCGAGAGAGGAGGGTTCAATTTATAGCCCTCGAAATTGACAAACATGTCCGCGCGGATATGATTGACAGCGTGCACTATTCATTAATTACAGCTTCAGGCTTTGGACAGGAAGAATAAAATTCAAAAATCCAGCAGTTTATGTTTTTCAACTTGCCCAATTCGGATTTTTCTTATTTCTTTTGCTTTTTGAGATTCTTTTCTTGGTTTAACTTTAAATGGCAATGCCCATTTTACCCTTACTTTGTTAGAAAAGTTAGGAATGTTAGGAATGTTAGTAATGTTATAACTTTCGTTAATTTTCTAACGAAAATGCTAACAAGCTCAAATTGGAGCACTTACAGTCCCGACCTAGCTTTGTCCGACATACGATCCATATCTGATACGGGTATTATCCTGCTATATCCTTTAGTCGGGTCGACCTAAGACCCAAATAGGCGATCTCGACCTACAGTACGTCGACCTACAGAGTCATAACGTGCCTATAATTCTTTCCATAACAGGATTCCTACAAGTCAGGAGTTATTTACGGACACGATTATTTTCATGATCTGATCCGTGATTCTAGGGATTTCATATAATCCTACTACAATTATAACTCATATCAAAGCCTATAAATACTTCACAACATCAACAGTTTTGAGGTAATTGCTATTTGTTATTCTAAATATATCTTGTTCATTATAATTTATCAGCTCTCATACACCATACTTACTCTCACGCCCGAGAATCTAAGCCGGAGACCATTCCGGCTAGTCGTGGTTGTTACGTGGTTTCGGAGTCAAAAGCTAGGAGATCAGTTCTAATCGCTGGACGGAGGCTGATTCAACACGTTTTTTGCGGCATCAGTTTGGTTCCATTACCGAGAATCGAAGCTTTTTGACCTCGAAATCAAATCAAACAAGTAATTATGGTATCTGACGGGCACACCGCTTCCCACTCCATGGAGAACGAGCAAGGAAACGCCGGTAGGAACACGGACGCCGGCGCCGAAAATCGTAACATCAACTTGTCTCCTCCTCCACCGGCACGCCATGCTAGAAGGGCGACTCGTTCCAATAGCGTTGGTGATGGTACTGGGTTGCAAAATAGTAGGAGGCAGCAAAAGAGGCCTATGCCCGAGCCAGAAGTAGAGGCCCCTCCACCAAAACGAATCCAAACGGGTCGAACAGTTGTAGGCGACAATCCAGGTCCCTCGACTACTCACCTTACTAGGAGGGAAATTCTGATGGAGCGAGCTAAGTTGCTCCAAAATTTGTTAGATATACATGATGAGCTACTCGACATGCCAGAATCCCCAAAGGACGATGAAAGACCACATCGACCTGCTCCTACCGTTACCTCCCACAGACGAGCTAATGGAGGTGCTAGACAGAATGGTGGCCCTAGGCCGTCCACTGAGCAGCTGATGATCGAAATGCCTCCTCCCTCTCACATCAACCTTGATCCCAGTGTCGACCTCTCAGCAATCGAAGGGATCAAGAGGCCGAGTCTGCGTTAAGAAGGCAGAGAGAAGCTGAAAGGAATAGGCGGAGGTCGCCGGCGAGGCCAATTAGATCGCAGTCCCATCGAGAAAGGAGGGGTAGAGAGGTAACTCCCCCTAGGAGTGAAAGGCAGAGGGCCCACTCTAGAAGGGAGCCTCATCAGGATGAAAAGCAGAGATCCAACAACGTCTCATATCAAAGGAATGACCCATATGCTAGGGAGCTGCTAAACTTGAAAAAGAGATTGGAAAAAATGGAGGCCGACAGAAAGGAGGATGAAGGAAAGGGCGAACGAAACTATAATACTCTTCGACCTTGTCCAGGAAGTTGCTCTAACTAAGGCCTCCCGTGGGTTTCAAGCTGTCTTCATTAGACAAGTATTCAGGTGCGACCAACGCCTTGAACCACATGCAACATTTTGAGGCCACCATGTGTTTGGTCTCCTTCGATGTGCTATGCAAAGCATTGACCAGCACTTTTACTGGCGCAACCCTGACCTGGTTTCGCGGTTTGACCGCTGGTTGTATATCCTCATGGGAGTATATGAGGAAAAAGTTTCTAGATCGATTCTCGACAGCCGGAGCACGTAAGAAGACGGTCACCGACTTGAACAACTTAACTCAAGGCAAAACTGAAAGCTCCATGGATTATTACACAAGGTTCAAAGAAATGGTCGACCAAATAGAAGAAGACCTAACAGATAGAGAGGTGATAAACTGCTTCAGAAACGGAGTATCCTCTCCCAACCTGGACTACGAGCTCCAAGTAAGGAGAGCGACCACAAGTCAAGAGTTGTTTGAAAGGGCTTACGATGTGGCTGTGGCGAAGAGAGAAAGGAGAGAAAGAAAGATAAGGGCTCGAAACATTCTGAAGGTAGAGTGTCGGCTAAAGAGGTCAGGCCAAACACAATGACAACCACAACAAGGGAAAGAACAGGGCAAGGGCAACCGAAAGAGTCCCTAAAAATTTCACCCCCCTGACTGTGAGTCAAACAGAAATAATGAACACAGTCGACTTGGGCCCTCCTGCTCCAATGAATCCCCAAAGAAAATTCAAAAGAGATGGCAGTAGATACTGTGAGTTCCACAAGGATACTGGGCACACTACTGAGGAATGCATGGGCCTGAAGCGTATCATCCAGAAATGGGTCGACAATGGCAGGCTAGACAGATTTGTGAAAGGAGCTCGACCTGCCGGAGGCGAGCGAGCTGAAGGTCCAGTACCAGAGCCAAGGCAGCCAAGGTTAAATTTGGATTGATCAAGACACTATGATGAAAGCAGATACAATTATGGTTGATCGAGCTATCAAGGGCGACCTAAATCGCCAGATCAAACATAACTCGGGGGCCACCAGTGGGGAAAAGTGCAGTTGAGCTGTCAAATATAATTGTCAAGGAAGCTCCTAATTAGATACTATTTTTTGAAGCAAACTCTCAATGTAACTGATCTACTACATCAATAAAATGGCAGTTCTATTCAAACGAGTTGTATTACTTCTACGTCTCGTTCAAAACTAGACCGACTCTTAGTCGACATCGTTCTAACAGATTCGACTCTTAGTCAATCTCGTTCCTCTAACAGGTCTGACTCTTAGTCGACCTCGTTCTAACAGATTCGAGTCTTAGTCAATCTCGTTCCTCTAACAGGTCCGACTCTTAGTCGACCTCGTTCTAACAGATTCAACTCTTAGTCAATCTCGTTCCTCTAACAGGTTCGACTCTTAGTCGACCTCGTTCTAACAGATTCGACTCTTAGTCAATCTCGTTCCTCTAACAGGTCCGACTCTTAGTCAACCTCGTTCTAACAGATTCGACTCTTAGGCAATCTCGTTCCTCTAACATGTCCAACTCTTAGTCGACCTCGTTCTAACAGATTCGACTCTTAGTCAACTCGTTCCTCTAACAGGTCCGACTCTTATTCGACCTCGTTCTAACAGATTCGACTCTAAGTCAATCTAGTTCCTCTCATAGGCTCGACTTTTAGTCGACCTCGTTCTAACAGATTCGACTCTTAGTCAATCTCGTTCCTCTAACAGGTCCGACTCTTAGTCGACCTCGTTCTAACATATTCGACCCTTAGTCAATCTCGTTCCTTTGGTCGACCTCGTTCTTAAAACAGATCCGACCTAAGACTTAGGTCTATCTCATTCTTAACAAAGCTCGACTACAACCTTGGTCAGCTCTATTGATCAACCAACTGTTCTAACCAAAGACTTGGGAGGATCTTCTAGTCGATCTAGTTTGACAAACAAATGCAAGTATGGATCAAGGCAAAGAAATTCAGAAATGTCAACTACAATTAAACAAATGGAGTCCCCCAAAAGCGGGCCATGACTCGAGCAAACAAATGTTACGAGTTAAAGGCCTCCCAAACTGGGCCAAAGCATAGGCTACATAAATAAAATAACAAAGTGAGGTGGAGCTTGTTCAAATTACAAATATGAATCAGAGTAAGAAAAATCAGTTTCCTCGATGCTCGGGCTGATCCTCCCCTTAATCTTGTCACTGTAGTTGCTGCTCGGACTTCTCCGCTTCAGAGAAAATCTGGTCCTGAGTGATAATTGATTAACTGGAGGAGCGACCCATGGCTCAGCCTCATCTTCTTCATCTTGTTGAGCTATGAAGGCAAGGTCGTTAGCATTATATGGCACTTGGGGATGACCGCTGCGGGCTGGCATATCATATTGCTCCTCTGACACCCATTTAGCCAGTTGCTCAACTGACAGGTCGACCGAGGGATCTACTATAATTCGGCGGGCCATATGTCGACGGCCGACGTCATAAAAAGTCTTGGCTCGACTAGTTATGATATAGAAGGGCTCGTCACTATTCTTAAAAGCTTCAAGGTGGCCTTCTCCCTGGCCTGAGCCTCCTCTTCCCACTTAGCTCGAGCTGCTCTGTGGTCATCACTTTGTTTGATGCAGAAATCACTACGGTCCTTGAGCATCTGGGTCATTGTTTTGAGCTCAGCGTCCACTTCACCTTTCTCAAAGCAGAGAGCGTCACTAACCGACCTTTCCTTATCGAGCTCAGACATGACGGCCTGAAGGTTGTCCATTACCACCTCCTTGGCCTTCACCGCATCATATTTAACATGTTGAATTGCATCATAAGCAGAGTTCAGATCCTCCAATTGCTCCTTCATCTCGGTGACCTCAGCTGATTTTCGAGCACACTGGGCTGTGGCGATCCTCTCCTGCTCGATAGCAGCCCTCCAGCTACTCTTGGCCTGATCATTAAGAGTGAAAGACTACACAAATACAAAATAGAAGGGTCAGTTCGACTAGCGATCAAAATTAAAATAAACCAAGGACGATCAAACAAAAGTTAGGGAGAAAAGAATTACCTCTCTATGGAGGAGGCCGGATCTATCCACGTATTCTTCAGGAGAAAGCCTCTTCTCAGTAAGACGGGCTAGCAGGTTGGGATCTACCGCCACCTCACAATTACCTGACCATATCCCAACTCGGGATACTGGCGGCTTGAGCTATCAATTCCAGAGAGGGGAGGCACCTCACTGAGCCTAGCCACCTCGGCCTGCACATACTCTGTGCTTGTAACTGGAGGGGTTCTAATTGTGGGTGGAACATAACCAACTTTCTTGGGACTTGGGCTGAGCCTCGACCTTTTTCTTGTATTTGAGAGGGGAAGGTCGTCTTCATCTTCTTCCTCTCACAGATCGACAAAGCCGACCTCAACAGTAGATTGGGGGATTGCCCCAGCAGCTTCAAGTACTAGACCAGGATCTGAGCTGGGCTTGGCCGAAGTGACGGCCTCTTCATTCTCTACCCCAGCGACTTGAACATGAGGGGCGCCACTCTCCATAGGATTGATCGACTCAGCCTCATCTAGGGGCACCATCCCTACGCCCTCTTTTGGCAGCAGCTTGTTTCTTGCCTCAGCCTCCTTCTCTCTGCTAGCCCGGGCATTGGCGGTTCCGTGAGCCTTCTTACTTCTCTTCTTATCCCTCACGCCCACAATATGATTCATGTCGGCTTCTTGATGAGGAGTAAGAACTGTGCGAACAAAAAGAAAAAAGAGCAGTTAGTGAAAGAAAATTACAAACATAAGTATGACGAGCTAAAAGAAGAGGAGCGGATAAACAGTTTGCCACCAAAATGATCTTAAGATTGACAGGCACCAAGGTTACCCTTACAGAACACGGCCTCGAACCTACCTCTCTCATGTATCACCCAACCTGGGTATCTCAAACTCCTAACTATCAAGGCCAGATGGGCTACTCCCCCTTTACTACCTAACATCATCCCAGCTTGGATGAAGTTGTTCTTATTTAACCCAAGTATATCCCAACTGATAGGTCCCCTACTAGCTATCATGGTCAACCTACAGGTCAGCTCTTTCTCCCAATCAGGCCAGTAGTCCTCTTCTTCAAGGGCTGAGTGGTAGCATCAGGTAGAGGAAATTCCCATCCACTTTTTCTTTCCACTACAATCAAATGGGAGTTCCATCCAAACACCTTATCAGGCAAATGCACAAACAATTTTGGGGTATTGCATTTGGTCGGAAAGAAAAAAGAGTCTCAATCTAGGGGTTATTAATATCAACCTGTCACTTATTTGAAATTTTGGAATATTAAACATTGAAAAATTATGTGTTGTTATCATATGCTTGGAATAAATAATATAGCCTCATTAAATGCAAAATTTACATGTATCTCATTTACTTCTCATACGAGTCCATGATATGTTAAATTAAATGGAAAGGACTATACTTGATTTGCAAATGACTACCTCTCATATCTTGTAGGAACCATGTTAGATGCAAAGACTTGGTTTAAAGGCACCAAGCAAAAGCAAAATGCGGTTTAGCACAATGCGGTTTGCAAAATGCGGTTTAGCACTATGCGGTTTAGCACTTTGCGGTTTAGCACTTTGCGGTTTGCAAAATGCGGTTTAGCACTATGCGGTTAGCAAAATGCGTTTTAGCAAAATGCGGTTTGCAAAATGCGATTTAGCACTACGCGGTTTTCAAAATGCAATTTAGTACTATGCGGTTAGCAAAAAGCGGTTTAGCACTATGCGGTTTAGCACTATGCGGTTAGCAAAATGCGGTTTAGCACTATGTGGTTAGCAAAACGCGTTTTAGCACTATGCGGTTTTCAAAATGCGGTTTAGCAAAATGTGGTTTAGCTAAAGGCGGTTTAGCACAATGCGATTTAGCAAAATGCGATTTAGCATAATATGGTTTGGCACCAAATGAAAAATGGTTTGGCGACATGCCATATTTAAACAAAAATAATTTGGCGAAATGTCATATTTAAACGGAAATGTTAGGCGACATGCCATGTGTTAAATGAAATGGTTAGGCGAAATGTCATTTCTAAAATGAAAAAATTGGCGACATGCCATATTTTAATGAAAAAGGGTTGGCAAAATGCCATATGTTAACAATGGAAAAGTCGTGGGGAAATGCCATGTTTTTAATGAAAAGGCTAAGCGAAATACCATATCTAAAACGTAAAAATTAGCGACATGCCATATCTAAAACGGAAAAATTGGCGGCATGCCATATTTCAAATGAAAAAATTGGCAAAATGCCACATTTTAAAAGAGGAAAGCTAGGCGAAATGCCACATTTTCTAAAGAAAAATAAGGCGAGATGCCTCGCAATCAACTCGCACATTGAGTCAAACGAAACAAGAAAAATGGTTAAATACTTGCACATTTTCTAGCAAGGCTATCTAAAGACAAGTCGTACTCTTTTGAAGGGGGAATAAAGGGTACACACCCAATCAAGACAAACACAAGTTTGCTAAAGTTTTTAGCACCCTATAAAACAAAATTGGTATCTTAAAAAACAAGTTGCACAAACCTACATCAAAGAGCAAAAGAAAATTCAAAAAACGAAACAAGTCACATTCATTTCGTCAAAATATGGCTGGTTGTCAACTTGTAAAAATTAAAAAATATTCCCTTTAAACTTTATACAAAATGGTCAAAATGGTAAAATTCCATGGAGACCCAACTAATCTCAAGCTTATAATATTTATCTCGACTAAGCTTCACCAACACTTATGTGAAGTGCGAGGAGCAACCACCCATTTTTCAACTCGGAGGCTTCTCGCCAAAACGTATCCGGAGTAATCATATCGCCAACACATGGCTGCAGCTCAAAAAGGAAATTATTCACACCGTATATGTTATCTCAACCAAACGACATTGTCCCTTACATGAAAACTGGGAGCAATTCACTTTCCTCCAATTAAGGGGCTCGCATCCCGAACTGCTTAATGGACTCGCATCCTGAACTACTCAATAATCGGAATGGAATATAAAAAGTGGTATATGAAAGACTTCTATTATTATAAAGCAAGAGGATCAACTCAAAGGGGTCAGAATCTTAACTACTCCTTTACTCGCTCATAAATAACCGAGCTAAGAAGTCGGGGGCTACTGATGTAATCATAAAAAATTCACCGGAAAATACAATATGCTAAAGGGGCAAAATGGACATAGCAAATTCATTAAAAATGTGTAATACTACGGAATTAAAATGATCATTATCTGAAACCCAAAATATTGTGATATATATGGCTGCCCAAATTGACCAAATGAGCCAAGCAAACAAATGGGAGAAGGGATTGATGGGCTTTAGGGCAAAAGCCCATCCCCACTCTAAGTGTACAAGGAAGCTTTCATCTCCAAAAGGGAAAAGGAGAAAAACTGACTTAGGTTCACACTCTCTCTCTCTCTCTCTCTCTCTCTCTCTCTCTCTCTCTCTCTCTCTCTCTCTCTCTCCTATCTCTCTCTCTCTCTCTTTCTCTTCTTCCCCCAAAACCCCAAATTCTCTCTCTAAAATGTTCAATGTTTATACACTCAAAAGTACGGATTAATGATTCTCACATCGGAGGGTTTTGGGGGCCGGGAAAGACCCCCACCCCTGACGGTGCCTTGTTTTGTAGATAGCTACAAGAGATTTCTACGCTACGGACAACCATTGACTTCACCCAGCTTGAAAATTCATGATAAACACAATTTTTGTAGCATCAGATGGAGTATTTAAAATGTAAAGGGAAAGAAAGGCCACCTACCTAGATATTCCAACCTGTTCATAAAATAAAGGCCAAGCTTAATCTTCAACTTCACAAAGCTCTCTTATTCCATTGGTTAGATAGGAATGGCAATGGGCCAACATCGGTGGGGAACACACGGTTTAAAGTTAAGGATCCGCTCCCAAGTTTTAAAAACGAGAGAAAGAATAGAAAATGGGAGGAAATCTAATATGTTTTCCTCTTTAAAGTTGCTCTCGAGTTTGTTAAGGAAGAAACTGAAAGGAAAAGGAAGAAATTTTAAAAAAAAAATTATCTGCTATACAATCCTTCCAAAAGTGGAAAGAATTGGAAGAAAAGAAAATTTTATAAAACAAAATTTTTGATTAAACCTATTTTACCCATCAATTATAACTCTCTCTCTCTTCCTTTCATTAATTATAATATAAGTATAATTCAATTTTTTCCCTTTATTTTCCTTTCTAAACTCAGAATCACTTCGAGAAATTATTGAATTCCCTTTCTCCCCCTCCTCTTCTTTCCCTTTCCCTTCTCTCCCCTCCCTTTCTCTCTCTCATTTAAAAACTCGGAAGCGGACCATTAGAAATGGGGGAGAGGAGGGAGTAAACCGTGATTTGGAATTGAGTGGGGGTGGATGTGTATGGTGTGTGAGGATTTGAAAGGGTAAAGAAGGAAGAATATGTGGTACGTGTCTACATAACAATTCTCATGACATTAGACTAGAGAAGAAGAGTGAATTTAACTGCACTTCTTCATTGATATTATCAGTGTTCTAAAAGACCCCGCCTAAGAGCGCTTAGGCCCCGTCTAGGCGCTAGGCCCCTCTCCAACGCCTAGTTCTAAGCCCCGCCTAGGTCTCGACTGATCCCGACTAATCCCGACTAGTCCCCGACTAGTCCCCGCCTAGGCGCTAGGCCCGACTCTGCCGCCTAGCATCCGCCTAGCGCTTTTTAGAACCTTGAAAATTATAAAAAATGGGCTTTCGAAGGCTTTTGGGCTGCATTTTTAAAGTCCCAATCCAGAACAATTAGGCTTGACAAACTATCTAAGCCCAAAATGTAATACTCCCTCCGTCTAACGAGGTTCTTATTAGTTAGTTTTACTATATACTCCCTCCGTCCCACTACATTAGACACTTCTTTCCATTTTGGGACGTCCCACTTCACTTGACACCTTCCAAAAATAACCATTTTTTTATATTTTTATATTAATGGACCCCACCACTTTAGCCATTAATCTGTTTAATTAAAGTAATACTAATCCTAACATTTTATTAATTAATCCAACTTTCTCCTAATCTAAACGACCCTTTACCCAAGAAAACCCAACGCCCCATTCCAACCCACTTCGTCAATTCTTTTCCTTGTTTTTTCTCTCAAGAACCCTAAGTTCTCTTGCTACGCCGTATACCAAATTCCTCAAAATCTCTCATGGATCTGCCATTGTCGAGGCTAAAAAGCTTCGATTTGGTGTCCCCCAAAGGTGTTACGGTGGACGTCTATGCTCCCTTTGATGCCGATTCATATCCAAGCCCTAATTCGACGACTTGTGAAGATTCTGCCTTGAATCTCATGAATCTGCCATTGTTGGGGCAATCGAGCTTTTATGTTACGGATTCGTTGCCCGTAGATGATACGCCGGCGACGGAGCCTCCCCTTTACAAAGATTCTATGGTGGACGTCTATCCTCCCTTTGATGCCGATTCATATCCAAGCCCTAAATCGGTGAGTTGTGAAGATTCTTCTACCAATCTCATGAATCTGCCATTTTTGGGGGAATCAAACTTTTATTTTACGGATTCGTTGCCTGTTGATGATAACGCGGTGACGGAGTCTCCCCTTTACGGTGATTCATATCCAATGGCGATGGAGTTTGAAAAGGGTTCGGGCGTTGTTCAACAGAAGTTGTTGGACATTGAATCACAAGCTAGTGATTACCTCTCTACTCTGAGAATGATGGCATGTTTCTTACCTAGATTTATTGGTAAGGATGATATCGACAGATCCATACTACCCGGCTCAGCCGTAGTCCGAGAATTCTTGAGTTCATCTACCGAACAGTCGTATCTCCACTTTTTACTTGTTTCTTTCAAAGAATTGGGTGATTAAGAGTGCATTTTGTTGTGGAAATCTTTTTCGTGTGTGAAATGATGATTAGTTGTTACTCGCTTACGAAAATAAATTGATGATTTGTTGTTACTCGGTTTGATTTTTTCACAATGATGATTTGTTGTTCTTTTTTTCAAAGAGCGTTTTTTAAAGAGCAAGAAGTCTATGATGATTTTTTATGAGACTTCAACTGGTTTTTAAAGAGCAAGAAGTCTATGATGATTTTTTATGAGACTTCAACTGCTTTATGTTTGCTTGTACTTGTTCTTTGGTGAGATGGAACTTCTTGTTGTTACTCGGTTTGTTGACCATTTCTCTATGATGATTTCCTACAATGAGAGTAAAAAATAGGCCATACAACTTGTTGTTTTTCATTATGAAAAGGCCACAATTGGCACCTGATTAAGACAAAAGGCCACTACTACACAATTGGCACTATTTTTTTTTTTTTTACAAAAGGTCACAAAAGGCCAAACTGCCTGCATAAAAAGGCCAATTTTTTTTACAAAAGGTCACAAATTCTATTCACAAGTACTGTTCCATCATGCCCTCAAGTCCCGCCGCATTCCCTTGCTCAATTAGATGCACAAATGCTCTTACCAAGCTCTTTTCAATCGGATACTCATTTGGGAGTAATCCCCTTCTATGTAAAGCATCCTTCCCCATGTGCTTGATCACATAATCATTTGATCCACGCTTGATCATAATCTGTTCCAAACATGATTCTAAACTTATAAAAACTTTGTTCAGTGTGTAATGTGAAAGTTTAGTGAATGATTCTTCCACTGCAGCCACCAACTCATCAATATTCTTAGGTTGCACATCTGACTTCAGTGAGTCTATTGATCTAAACCACCCTAGGTCATTAACATTTGTATCTGGGGAGTTTGCTGGCTGAAACATTAGCTTAATATTGAAACCATCTTCATTTGCTGCTGCTATAAAATCTGGGTCACCATCAAGTGATAAGTGTGGTGGAGCATTATCCCATTGTATAGTTATCTCTTTACTCTCTGTGGGTGGCCATTTAGCTTTAATTGCGAGGAGTACCCGCAATCAAATGAAGTTTTGTTGCATTAAAACAAGAATGGTGACATCAAAGAGCATGAAAATTACAATTTTTTCACCACTTACATGATCTAGCATCATCTCTTTTGTGGTTTGCTTGTTAATTGAGTCCATTGCCTTCAGAATCGGAGTTCCACGGAGCTGTTTACGCCGTTCCTCTTTGCTTCTTCTATCTTTGTAAATGGCCACAATCCCACTTTGCCATCAAACACCAAGTCTCAGACTGCATACACAGTTCGCTAACAAAGACATAGAAACATGACTTTTACGATGAATCTCTTACTTTGGCATGACACAGTGTAAGGGTAGTGTTTCCCACTGGAAAAACATAGTATTTACGTGTGCACTTGGACATGTTAAACCACTTCTCATCAACATGTATTACATGGGTCATGCTTTTAAACTTGGGGGTAGATGTCGCAACATCATATCTCGAGTGAAGATAAACCGAATTTCAACCTTGATATTTTATTCGCATCATTTAAAGTCGGCTTCATAGCGTTGGAATGTGCTCACGATCACACCAGATTTTTCCATCTAAAAAGTGTACTCTTGCTTACACCCATGTTTTTTGAGAAATTCCTAATTGTTGTTCTCTTTTGAAAGGGTATGGATTTCAGTTTATGAACATCAACTTCTATTTTTCTACTATCGGTTTGTTTACTGTTCTTTTTGTAGGCAAAGAACATGGTTGGCCAAGCTCGATTTGCTTCTTCAAAGTCCTCCAAAATCTGAGTACAGTCGACTTGCTGATAGAAAACGTGAGACAAGCTTCATCCAGCTTGCATTTTGGAAGGAATCGTTGTTCAGTGGGAAATCTCTTTTTTGAAGCTTCGATAAGGAATTGAGCAATCAACACCCTCTCCTCTTTTGTAACATCCTTCACCATGGCAGCCTCTATTCTTCACTCTCTTTTTTTTTGGTTCTCGTTTCTTCACTCTGTTGCTTCTGTTCTTCACTCTCTTTTTTTTTTTTTGGTTCTGTTCAACTGGGTGAAGAGAAGCTGTAGCATTAAAAGGTTGTTTGTATTTATAGAATGTGTTAATAGATTAGGAGGGAATTTTGAATTGTTGTACTGAAAGTTAATTAGGAGGGAAAATTCCACTTGTTTTCTTACCCGGGCTTTTAATTGTTGGAGCCAAAAATTTAAATCTTGGCTGGAAAGATTAGGGAGGTCAAATCTCCTAATAATTTTTCCTCCACAGCTTGCTTTTTCTTTATTTAATTGTTTTTCTTAGTTCCCGTGCCCAAACTTTAGGTGTCTAATGTAGTGGGACGGAGGGAGTACTCCCTTTGTCCCGCTACAAATCACACACTTTTCTCGTTGAACGTCCCGCTATAAATCACATGCTTTCTAAAATGGCAAAGAATCTTTACTATTCTACCCACTAATTCTCTCTCCTACTTTACTTTTATGCTCACAACACCAATGAACTCACTATTTCCTACCCTATTTTCTCTCTCATATCTCACTTTTCATACTCACAATACTTATTTCACTAATTTTCTCCTTAATTCGTGTACAAACAGTAACTGTGTGATTTATAGCGGGGCGAAGAGCACATAAGATTAATAATTATTGAGAAAAAGTAAATTTTGTTAATGGCTAGTTATGTACAAGTAAACCATATTGACAATTATAAATGTAACATGTAATCGGTGGTGGCGGATTCAGAATTATTTTATTTGTTAGTGTAGGTCAAAAAAATTTAATGTTATAATCAAGTATATTTGATCCTAAAATTACAAAATTAAACATCATCAGAATAATCAGAATATTAAGAAATTATATCAAAATAAAAAAAGTTAAAATTAATTATAATAATTTGAAAATGAAATCATGAAATCATGAAAATTTCAGTCCCAAATTACACTACCAGAAAAACATGTTTTAGCGGCGACATATTCCACCGCTAGAGTAGCAATTCCGTTGCTAAAGCTCAGCCACCGGCAAAATTATTCCGTCGACGGTCCGCCACTGGCAGCCCGTCGCAGCGGTTCGACAGACCAATTTCCGCTGGTGGACACTGACGGAAATCATATTTCGCCAGTGTTCATCGGCGGATCCGTCGCTGATGTCATTTAATTTAATTAAATTATAATTTCAGCGACGGAATAATTCGCCGCTGAGGTAATTTCAGCGACAGAATATTCCGTCGGTGAAATAAAAATTTAATTAAAATAAATTAACTCAGCGACGGAAATTTCCGCCACTGCATTAATTTATTTTAATTATATTTTTATTTCACCGGCGCAATATTTCGTCGCTAAAATTAGAATTTTAATTAAAATAAAATAACTCAGTGGCGAAAATCTCCTCAGCCAACCTTGCCTCTGTCTCCTCCCGATACTACGCAGCCAAGCGTTTCTCCTCGGTCAAGCTTGCCTCGAGAGAGGAGATCCTCGAAACATACTGAGGATCGGGCCTGATCACATTCGAGCGACGGCCGGTCGACGACGATGGGCATTTTAGCCTGCGATCCCCCATCCCTAACACTCGCTCTCCTCTGTTTGGATGTCCATCTGAGGTGACCGCTTGCCAAACTTCAGGCACGAATGGAATGGGCTGGCCGGGAGGAGTACCTTAGGGCGTAACGGTGGCAAGATATGTATTCTGTCAAAATAAAACAAACAAATATAATCATATACACAATATACATAAATAAATTTACATATTCAAAAGCAAGTCTTTTAATGATAGTTTACTTACAAAGGCCGATGCAGATCGATCATCAACCCACTGCGGAGGTTGATCGGCGGATGTAGGAGTTCTAACATGCGTGCTAACGAACACATCCACAAAATCGACATCGGAGCCATGTTTCCTTTCCTATAATCATTAAAGTAAAGCTATTTATATATTTTACTAACAAATATCAACAGAAGTATATAATGATAAAGTTAGTTTCTCAAAGAGTCCTATACTAATCAAGTTAGTTTCTAACTTTATTCCTATATTTTTTAATTTTTTTTTGACTTTCTGTTAAGTCATGTTAAACCATTTTATTTTATTGAAGAAGTATGTAATGATAAAATGACTCATTAACAAAAAGCATCAACATCTGTAATTACATGCTTCAAAACAAAAAAACATATGCATGTTGATGGTAAATTATATAATTAAGTCTCTTGTGCCTAAGGATTGGCAAAGATGTATGTACATGTTTTACAAAAAAAATTTCCTTTTGAAATCAGCATAGAAAGGACCATTGAGAGCTACCATGAGCATTCTCAACATGAGCTGCAAGTCTGTAATTTGGATATTGAAAATCACAAGCAGGTTGGATTTCATTCTTTTGCCTTTGATTTTCTGAGAAAAAGCATTATCCCTTAACTAAAAGTACCATAAGAACCTCTAATATTATACCAAGTTTTTTTTTTCCGATAAACACATTGGTTATTTACTTCAATTCATTCATCTGCAGCAAATGATGTGTGAAGTGGCAAGCCTGACCAAGAAAATAGAGGCCCTTCAAGTTTCTCAAAGGTACTAATCTCATCTGTCAGTTTTCCACTCCAAACTAGTGAGTATTTGCATGTTATTGTCCATAATCTCAAAGTTGGGAAGAAGTTTTTACTAGAATGTTTCTTTGGAATGCGATAGGAAGCTTTTGGGGGAGAATATCGGGACATGTCTAGTGAACGAATTAAACTAGTTAGACAGCCAGTTTGAAAGAAGCTTGAAAAACAGCAGTCAGCGAAACAGCAGAAACAGCAACAACAGCAGAAACAACAACAGCAGAAACAGCAACTTTTAAAAGTGGATATTGAACTTGAGCTCAATTATAGAAGGAAGAGGCAAAGAAAGAGAAAGCAACCAACTGTTAATCCAAGTGAACATGCAACTACAAGTGTAAATGATAGTGCAACTGAGAATTCAAGCTCACATGCAAGTGCAATTGTAAATGATGAAGGTACTGAAAATATAAATGCAACGGCAAGTGTTACAACTACTGGAAATGTAACAGCAACTGCAATGCAAGGGCAAGAGTTCAGACCAAAAAAGGAGTTAGAGACAAAACAAGGCAGCATGGTCATGAGCAGATTCTCTGGACAGCAAGTATGAGCATGGCAAAGAACATTAAAATCATGTCCAAATGGGATGCTATGAACATGAAACTTTCTAGATGGGGCATATACATATTGAGCACATAAACTGAAACCATGGATTTCAAAGTCAACAACGTGCATACAACTGTTGCATGAAAATATATTTAACCTAACATACATACCATAGGTGCATAAACTTATTTATATTAAACGAAAACCAAGGATTTCACTAAATTTAAAGTAACATACATACCATACGCATATGATGCTCGGCGACATTGATCGTCCCCATCGTATGCTTTGTCGCCGACCCCGAGGAGCTCGCTCTATTTGCCCGAGCCTTTTGGGCGATCGTTACCGCCTGATGAAGGCCAAACGGGTAACCCGGCTCGGCCCGTGTATGTGCGGATAAACGGACAAACGGGCTTAGCCCGGCCCGTCCGTGTGTGTTAACGGGCTTTAGCCCGGCCCGGCCTGGCCCGTGCTTGAATCCTTGGTGAGGCCCGTCCGTTTGGCCCGGATCCAAGGATGGGCGGGTCAAACGGATTTATCCCATTTTTTTTTAACAAAATCTGAAATGGGGTGTTGGGGGGGTTCGAACCTGGGTGGAAAGGAATAAATGTTAGCTACTTACCACTTGGACACAATGATATTGGTGTTAGTAATTCAAATGTTAAATATAAATTATAAAAATAAAAAAACGGGCCAAACGAAAATTGGGCAAACGGGCTTTGGAAGCCCGCGGGCTTGGCCCGCCCGTCGACCCAATATTAAAGCCTGGCCTGCACCGTAACAAAGGCGGGCCGGACCACGAGCTTGTCCACGGGCTGCGGGCTTCGGGCCTAACGGGCTGCGGACCTCTTTTTTGTCCACGGGCTAAGGCCCAAAATGGCCTTCATCATTACCGCCCCTTCCGACGACCAATGTTCGCAAAATCTATGAAACACCTCCTCGGTCATCCAAGTCGGTGTCTCGGGCGTCAATCCCTTCTCCAGCCGCTGAGTATAATTTAGACTTCGTGGTACCTATTAAAAATATGAATATCTCATAAATATATAATGATAACATTATAAAATTAAAAGAGTATAATCAATGTTAATTAAACTAATTAAGGATAGATAAATATGTTACCAATATGATCCCGAAATAACTTCTGACACTGTTGCATAAAAATATGTTTAACCATTCCCTCGTCGACGTCCTCAGCCCATGTAAATTTCAACTACAACATATAATGATAACATTATAAAATTAAAAAAATATAATCATTGTTAATTATGACATTTAAATAACAAACTAACATTTAAGTTTTAAATAAAAACCATTAACATATAACCTTAAACGCCTCCCAAGCATACTCCTTCTCCTCCTGTGGCAATGCATTCCAGTTGGACCAAAACTCGTGCATGACTCGAGATCGCCAATACGCCCCGATCTTTGTCCCGGGTGTAGGGTATGCACCTACAAACCTGCCAAGTATATTTATATAATAAAATTTTAACTTAAATAATGAATTATATGTAAAATAAAAGGAACCAGCTTATATCAAATTAATGAAGAGTTACTTACTGTGCATAATGTGGCGATATCTGGATATACGCCCTCCCCTCGGAATCGAAAGGAGTGGTACTTATAGTAGTACCAGCTCCCCCTCTACCAGCCCCAGAGGGGGAGCTGGTACTACTATGTGTAGGATCGGCATCACTAGCACCGGTAGCACCGGTATCAGATTGGGACGGTTGCGTCCCAGTAATAGATGTGTATAACGGGCGTGTCTTCCTGTCCGCTCTACTAGAACTCATATCTAAATACACTAAAAATATTAAAATATAAAACTTTAACAATAGAAAATAATATATTAACAGATCTACTTAAAATAAATTTAAAGTTCTAATAATCTAAAGCATTCACAATACATCTAAATACACTAAAAATATTAAAATATAAAACTTTAACAATAGAAAACAATATATTAACAGATCTTCTTAATATAAATTTAAAGTTCTAATAATCTAAAGCATTCACAATACATAAAAATATTAAAATATAAAACTTTAACAATAGGAAACAATATATTAACAGATCTTCTTAAAATAAATTTAAATTTCTAATAATCTATAGCATTCGCAATACATAAATTAAAAGAGTATGATCATTGAAATACAGATTTTTAGATGTTAAACTACTATGAATCTTCATCCCCATCCTCATCACTGGACTCTGAATTACTATAAAACTCAAGTTCTTCATCATCATCTTCGGACTCTGATGAATCAAACTCTGGTTCAACGTCCTCTTCCTCTTCCTCTGATTCATCAATTTCAATGTGCGCGAGATGACCTGAACGAGGCAGAGGAGGTGGCAAATTCACTGGTAAGAAATCCTCCTCAGGTTCATCAACATTTTGAGGAATATGAGTGACATCATCTAAGGAATGATTAGCTGTTAAAACGTTAGGTGGCACTGGCATTTCATCCTCTTGATAGGGTGTTTCTAATGACGACTTTGTAGTTGTATGTTCGTCAATCATGCTTCTAGCCTTAGTCTTCCAGATAGCCCACCATCCGTTGGGTCGCCGATGAGGGTAGGGTGTCATGTATACATGTTGTGCTTGAGATGCTAAGATGAAGACATCGTTAACATGTCTGGACGAGTCCTTTACATCGATGAGGTCAAATATGGCGTGCTTCTTAACACCTCGCAGAGCAACTCGCCACTCACAATTAAACAAGACAACATTGTTTCCACCCAAATACTCCACCTCGACCACTTCTTTCAGACACCATAATAATCAAGGTTTTCTTTAAGATTCACACCGTTATTCCACGTTAATTTAGAGTTCCCATAAGTTTTGGTATGAAACACATAGTCATTCACGAAATAACTGTTGTATAAATTAACGTTCAAGTACGGAGTTGCTGCTAAATGTCTTAACCTCGCAGCTTTGGCATCACCCGAATGTTCAATTATCTATAAGACAATATGTAACCAATTTAATACAATTTTAAGATTGAATGTTTAAAAAGTGTATAGAATAAATTTGAATGAAACTAAATATTTACATAGTTCCTTAGCCAATTTGAAAATTCTTTGTCTGTCCTAATTGCGATGAGTTATGGAGATAAATCTCGAGCTAAATCTTAAAACATTCTGCAATAGGGTTAAACAAGGCACTTCATATGCAGGTAATTAAACATGCATAATTTAATCTACGAGACGTAAACATAACATCAATGACTTACTTTACATATTCATCAACCTCGTCACAGTTAAGAAGAACATAGAGTGAGACCGCGTTAAACTCTTTAGCGGTTAACATACGCCTACCAACCTGTTTGCAGAGGAACCGACCCGGGAATGAAAATACAGAGATGCTTCCATTAGACACAGGACAAACACCATCGTAATTGCGGCCAACCCTAGTCAATCTCGTATCAACATCAGGATTTGTTCCGACAAAGGCAACAATCTCATCTATAATAACAACCTCTGAAATTGAGGCCTCGACCATGGACCTATTGCTCATCTTCCTTTTCAATTGGCCTAGATACCTAAAAGTCATTTGTAGATTAAAATATAAATAATGTTAAAGAAGGTATATTATTAACCCTCAAATTATTTAGAAATAAAATAAATCCAATCACCTCTCAAATGGATACATTCATCTGTATTGAACTGGACCACCGACTCTAGCTTCGTATGCCAAGTGGACCGGTAAATGCTCAATAGAATCAAAGAACGAAGGAGGAAATATCTTCTCAAGTTTGCACAAAGTCAATACGATGCTCTCCTCAAGCTTTTCCATGTGATCAACACGTAGTGTGGTCGATGTTAACACTCGGAAAAACTCACTTAACTCTGTTAACGCCACCCAGATATTGTCAGGCAAGAGATCCCTGAGAGCAATCGGAAGTAGTCTATCCAGCAAAACGTGGCAATCATGACTCTTCAAACCCCGCACTTTCCCCTCCTCTACATTGACACAGTTACTAATGTTAGATGCATAACCATCTGGAAGCTTTAAATCCTTGAGCCATTTCAGGAGGAGGTGTTTGTTTTCCTTTGTAAGCACGTATTGAGCCACCGGTTTCACTGTTTTACCATTGACCTCAGACAACTCTAAGGCCGGCCGCTTACAGATTTCCTTAAGGTCCATTCGACCTTTGACTGTGTCTTTAGTTGTTGCCTTGAAATCCATCAACGTGTTAAAAACATTATCGAATACATTCTTCTCAATGTGCATCACGTCAAGCTTATGTCGAATGAGATTTATTTTCCAGTATGACAACTCCTAAAATATACTCCTATTGGTCCAGTTATGGGAAGTCCCAAACCCTTGTATTTTGCTCTTCGAAAACTTTTTCCCCCACCGAGCATCGGGCAATCTAGATACCTCGCTATAGACCGCGTCACCACTCAAACGAATCGGGGGCTCATCATGATCATTCTTATTCTTTTTAAACGCATTCTTCTGAGCCCTGAATGGGTGGTCCTCTGGAAGAAATTGTCTATGGCAATCGAACAAACATGGTTTTCCAGAGTGCTTGAGCGTGAAAGACTTTGTGTAACTCATACAATAAGACAGACCAACTTCCCGTGAGTGCTCCAACCCGATAACATCCCATATGCAGGGAAGTCATTAACTGTCCACATCAACGCAGCCTTCAGGCTAAAATTCTCTCGCTTGAAAGCATCCCACGTTTCGACCCCATCCTCCCAAAGCTGTTTCAATTCGTCCATCAAAGGTCGGAGATAGACGTCAATGTTCCTCCCAGGGCTGTTTGGTCCGGGGATAAATAACGACAAGAACGTGTAAGGATTACTCATACACAACCAGGGGGGAAGATTGTAGACAGTTGCTATAACTGGCCAACAAGAGTAAGATTTTGCCCCATGACCAAACGGATTGAAACCATCAGAGTAGATGCATAACCGTATATTTCTTACTTCAGACGCAAAGTCAGGATAAGTCTTATCAAAGTGTTTCCATGCCTCCCCATCACTGGGATGAATCAACACACCCTCTTCACGCAAACTTTCCTTATGCCAACGCATTGCTTCTGCAGTAGATTTAGATGCGTAGAGGCGTTGCAATCTCGGAATCAACGGCATGTAACGCAACTGCTTATGTGGTTTGTTTTTCTTGTGTTTTGAACTATCCCTCCGATTTGGCTTATATCTATTTTCTTCGCAAATTGAACACTCTGTATTCTGTGAATCTTCCTTATAGAATAGCATGCAGTCATTCTTACACGCATCAATCTTTTCATAACATAGCCTAATCTGCCCAATCAACTTCTTTGTCTCATAAAAGTTTGTAATCAGCTTATTCTCTTTCAGCAACAACCGCTTAATTGCTTTCATGATACGATTATAAGCAGCATGGCTAATATTGCAATCAGCTTTTATGTGGAGCTCATCCACAACCTCCAACATACTGATCTTGCAACCTGGATAGACCTTCTCTTTTGCAGAGTCCATAGCATCAATAAATTTCTTGGCTGTAGGAGTTGGTTCCTGCTGTTGGTTCTCTGACCAATCAAATTCAGGACCGGCTGCATCCCTAACCATATCTTCTATATTCAAAGGTGGTTCTTCATTGTCCTGAATAATAGGTTCGGGTTCAGGAGGTACATGAATATTCTTGGGGGGATTATTCGCAACATTTGGGCGCAATATCATTTGCTCACCATGAGCTATCCACCGTTTGTACTCAACTTCAAACCCGTTATGCAAAAGATGTCTCTGAGTATCGATCACGCGTAGAAACTTGGTATTACGACATTTGGTGCATGGACACCTAATCTTATCACCATTCATGTAACTGGGATTTGATGTAGCAAATTCAATAAACCCCTTCAACCCTCTTATGAACTCAGGATTGATACCCATTTGATTCGGCAACCTCTGATTGTACATCCAACTACGATCATCGTTGACAGACATCACTCCTGCATTGCAATCTATATATTATACGTACACTCAATCTAATCGACGGATGAAACAAAATTGGGATGTTAATAATTATTTGATTTCATAATATATTAACAGTTTAGATGTAATTAACGTATTACCATTCCCTAAATTTGAATTACAAACTTAAAAGCAACAAGACACTTCATTTAGGTTTAGAATTGGGGTTGGCTTCTATCCCATCCCGAAATGCACGATTATATGATTGTATCCCAAGTGCAGGACGTAGACTAGGTCAATCAAACACTATCGATTAGAATCGACAGTATGTAATCAACCATGTCTGGTATACACTCAGAGAACAATAGGAATGCAATCAAAATATCTCAACTATCGACTATTCAAGCAATTTTAATAGACAAAGATGATATTTACAAAATCATATAATCGTGCATTTCAAGACTGTCCACACGGACAATTTAAGAATCGATGACTACATGTTGACCTCAACATGATAAGTTAAAGATTCTTAAATGAGTTTCTAAGCTTTTGTGTTTCAACCGTCACGTCGTAACATTAATTTTTATTCATTACCGTAAAATGTATAATTTTACAATAATGAATTAACACACATATTTATCACATTTTTTAAATTATTAATATTGTGAATAATTTTAAATATTAATATTTAATTCTTTGTTTTAAAATATATAATTTTACAATGATGAATTAATATTTATACACATCTGTTTTTTTAAATAGTTAACATTTAAATAATAAAATTATTTTAATTTTTTATTTCTTGAAACCTTTAACTTTTTAATTGATCTGTGTCTTACAACAATATCAAATTATAATTTGATTTTATTTCGTTTGTTTGATTGCTTGATTGGGTATCAAAAGTTAGTATGCCTATAAAATATCAATCTAGGTCCCCCACTTTATCAGATGCAGCCAGTCATCTTTACAAATCCATGTGATATAAATCAGTTGTGTAAAAGTAATATAACATGATTAAATTCAGCAAACTTCAAAGCTACCAAAGACATCTATCTAATTCAACGAATGAATGAAGAGCATGAAAAACAAAAACATCAATTTAGAACAGGCTTATATAGTACTTGATCGCAACTAAAACAAAACAAGTATGTTTCTCCCAAATCGAACAGTTAATAACTCAGTAGTATTCCAAATATTTCAAATCTACCATATGTGTCACTTTTTCTTTAGCCATAAATATTTCAACAAGTTAAAATGGGAGTTCCAAGTAAAAACCTCTAAGCTAATTTGCTAATCTACATAAGAGTATACTTCTTGTCCTACTTGTAGGGGAATTTGCTCTAAGCCACCACTTTAAAAGCCAAGTTCTCTATCACTTTTACAGCAAGTATGGAAGATTGAGCTGGTGTGCTTAAAGTTAAGGATCAAGTTTGGCAATGGGGTTTGTTCAAAGCGACAACTTTAAGCTAGGTTTATTACCAATATCATATTGCAAGTATGAAAAACGTAGTTGACAATAAGTATTTGAGGGACAGATGGCCCTATTCTTAAATCCATCCGTTTCAAAGAGTGATTGAAGACCGGAAGTTTCAAACCACCCCCCTCAAAAAAAAAAAATCATTTATTAATAATTATCAATATTCAAAAAGAAATGGAAACCTCGAATTCTATAAATGCAAAGTGAGATCTATTTATTTATTTTTAATTTTATACCGAGGAAAATGGTATACTCCTCCCACCACTCAAATACAAAATCTTTTTTTTAGATAATTAATGGGCAGCCTGTGGTTGTATAGTTACTCCTCCCATCACTTCACTTGTCGCAAAGTTACTCCTCCCACCACTCAATAACATTTTAAAAGGGTAATGGGCAGCCTGTGGTTGTATAGATAGATATAAGAGGATAAGTATTGACAAAATTGACATAATGCATAATAATGACATTGTGTTTTTATTTGATCACTTAACTTAGGCTTGTAGGGTTAAGACTTTTTCCCAAATCACAAACACTTGGATTGGATTGAAAATAAAACAAAATCATTAAATAAAGACAGCTATTTCATTTTCTTATGTAGACAAGTCAATAAAATGAATGTGTCAATTTTATTTTGGCCTAAGAATTCAATGAAATTGATAAGTGATTAAATTTTTTTATCTATTGTTTTATTTTTTATATAAGTGTCGGTGTTGATACTTGCAATTTCATGGTATACTCTGTATTGACATATTTAACTCAAACAATTAATCTAGTTTACAAAAACTAAAAATAAAATCTAAAAATTGAAAGTGATAATCGAGGGTTTACATACCTTGAAACGATGCAAAGAAGGGGCGGTGGAGGAGGAGAGGAGTGGGTGGCGGTTAGCGGCAAAAGATGTAGAAGGGATGGCGGTGACGGTGGAGTTGAGGGAGAGATCTGAAGGAGAGATGCTGAGAGAGTAGAGAAGAACACGGCAGCAGCAGCTCGTGACGGTCAGCTTCGTGGCGGTGTGCAGAGGGTGGACGGCGCAGCTTCGTGGCTGTGTGGAGAGGGTAGACGGCGGCAGCTCGGTGTGTGCGTGACCGTGAGGAAAGAGAGAGAGATGAGAGATCGTAGAATAAGGAGAGAGAGAGAGAGAGAGAGAGAGAGAGAGAGAGATTTAGGCCGTAAACGATTTTGGGAAGGGTTAATTTGTATTTATATTTTACCTCAGCGACGAAACTATTCCGCCGGTAGAAATAAATTTCAGCGGCGAAATTGAATTCCGTCGGTAGAATTAACTATCACCGACGGAATAATTTCGCCGCTGGTTATTACGAAATCACGGGGATTGATGACTTGGCTCTGTGGACCGACGGAAATGGTATTTCGCCGGTGATAATTTTAATTTAATTAATATCAGTATTTTTAGTTATATAAAACATAAAAATTATTTTAAATCAAATATAACAAATTACTATCAAAAAAATAAATATAAGTCAATAAATATTATTTTTGAAAAATAAATAAATCATAAATTAAAATAAAATAAAAGTAGAGCTAAACAAATTAAAAAAAATTAAATTAACACCGACGGAATTTTTTCGCCGCTATTACCACCACTACCACTGTAACGACCCTAACCCTAGGCACTATTTTAGTATCATATTATATGCTTTTAATATTATTATTAATCTTATGTGATCATTTTATGTCTTTAATTTCTTAATATTAAGATGAGATGGTTGGGAAATAATTTAGAATTCTTAAGATTTCTAGGGAAATAAAATAAAGCATCTTGGAAGAAGTATAATAATAGAAATGGATAAAATAAATAAAATGTAGGTAGTTAGGCTTCTTTGTGTAAGGAAAAAAAGAAAAGGATTTAAATTCATTTCTTAAAACACTTAGGGGTTGAGTGTAAGAAATTGAAAGATTTTATTAAAAAGGGATGTGGGCCATATCCTTAAATCCCTCCCCTTCACCTCCTTAGTCAAAGACCATACTCCTCCCATACTTCCTCCATCCTCCTCATCTATAACTATATAAAGGTTGAAGTGCAAATCACTTCAACACACCCCCCATTTTTCCGCTCAAACTAGAACAGAGTCTAAATAGAGGCTAGGTTCATTACTCATTTACTAAAAACACCCCTTTAATAACCCGAAATAAAATTTGAAAAATAAGAGGGATATTAATCCCACATCGTCTAGGAATGGAAATACTAGAAAATGGAGTAGTATATATTGAGAGGCCTTAGCATTTGTACATCAATTGTGCTAGGAAATGGAGTAGTATAAATTTTAGGGCTTTTGGGTCCTTAGTGAACATCAACTTTCTTGATGTATAAATTTTGGGACATTTGGCTTCTTAATTTCTCAAGAAAGCTTTACATTTAGAACACAAGATCTTGACCAACCAATTTAATCTTCAAAAGCTTTATCTCGGAAAGGATTTTCCGACCTCAATTATCATTACCATAAAACAAATTTATCAGTCACTGAAACTAAATTTCTTCAATGATCAGTCACCATGCGAAAGTAACTATCTCCAATTGTCAGTAAAATCAAAAGGAGAAGTTATCTCAACTTCAGTCACCATACACCATTTATGTTGGTAAGGACAGAGGCAACTTGTAACCACAATCTTGGGTTGCAACAACTACAACAAAATCTTAGTTTCAAAATGATATGGGATCAACCAACATAAATCGTCATTTCGTGTAAAAAAAGGGGGCATGGTAAGTCCTAATCTTATGCAGATTGACCAATCCATAATGTTGGAATGCTTAGGATGAGCAATTAAAAATAAACACCAATGCCTTCTTGGTGTATCGTTTTTCAATTTCTTCGAAGGGATACAATATCCAACAAGTTACCTCCAAAAGACTCGGCAGATAGTTAGGACTAACATGTTACATTCTACAATGCTTAGAATACACATATGAACGAACTACTACGTTGTCACCAACAAATGTATTAGTGCGTTGTCGCAAACTTTTATAGTTTTATAGGAACAACCGTATACAATAATGGTGCTTGTGGAACAATATCACCAAGGTGAAACATAAGTACTTCATATCTAAAACTTGAACCGTATACAACCATTTTCCCGCTCAAACTAGAACAGAGTCTAAATAGAGGCTAGGTTCATTACTCATTTACTAAAAACACCCCTTTAATAACCCGAAATAAAATTTGAAAAATATGAGGGATATTAATCCCACATCGTCTAGAAATGGAAATACTAGAAAATGGAGTAGTATATATTGAGAGGCCTTAGCATTTGTACATCAATTGTGCTAGGAAATGGAGTAGTATAAATTTTAGGGCTTTTGGGTCCTTAGTGAACATCAACTTTTTTGATGTATAAATTTTGGGACATTTGGCTTCTTAATTTCTCAAGAAAGCTTTACATTTAGAACACAAGATCTTGACCACCAGTTTAATCTTCAAAAGCTTTATCTCGACAAGGATTTCCCGACCTCAATTATCATTACCATAAAACAAATTTATCAGTCACTGGAACTAAATTTCTTCAATGATGAGTCACCATGCGAAAGTAACTATCTCCAATTTTCAGTAAAATCAAAAGGAGAAGTTATCTCAACTTCAGTCACCATACACCATTTCTGTTGGTAAGGATAGAGGCAACTTGTAACCACAATCTTGGGTTGCAACAACTACAACAAAGTCTTAGTTTCAAAATGATATGGGATCAACCAACATAAATCGTCATTTCGTGTAAAAAAAGGGCATGGTAAGTCCTAATCTTATGCAGATTGACCAATCCATAATGTTGGAATGCTTAGGATGAGCAATTAAAAATAAACACCAATGCCTTCTTGGTGTATCGTTTTTCAATTTCTTCGAAGGGATACAATATCCAACAACTTACCTCCAAAAGACTCGGTAGAGAGTTAGGACTAACATGTTACATTCTACAATGCTTAGAATACACATATGAACGAACTACTACGTTGTCACCAACAAATGTATTAGTGTGTTGTCGCAAACTTTTATAGTTTTATAGGAACAACCGTATACAATAATGGTGCTTGTGGAACAATATCACCAAGGTGAAACATAAGTATTCATATCTAAAACTTGAACCGTATACAATAATGGTGCTTGTGGAACAATATCACCAAGGTGAAACATAAAAGTACTTCATATCTAAAACTTGAGGAACTACATCCCAGACAAAATTTACCTCAAGTAAGGTTTAGGTTCAAGACTTAGGGGGTACAATACGAGCCAATCCAAGAATAATACCATTGACTCCACACAGACAGTAAAACTAAATTGCATTCTACAGCAGAAAGATACACAAGCTTGATTACTACAGTACAGTGTTTCTAGGAAAATGGCGAATCCAAGAAAATGAACAAGGAAGATACAGAAAGATACACAACCTTGGTATTGGGCGCGCCTAAGTCACGCCTAGGGCACCTAATCATTGCCAAATGGCTCCTTAACTAAGACTTTTCATAGCTCCTTAATTTCTCAAGAAAGTTTTTCATTTAGTATATATTGAGAGATCTTAGCATTTGAAAACCAAATGTGATATTAATCCCTCATCGTCTAGGAATTGAAATGCTAGGAAATGGAGTAGTATATATTGAGAGGCCTTAGCATTTGAAAACCAAATTGGACATTAATTCCACATCGTCTAGGAATTGAAATGCTAGGAAATGGAGAAGTATATATTGAGAGGCTTTAGCATTTGAAAACCAAATGTGATATTAATCCCACATCGTCTAGGAATTAAAATGCTAGAAAATGGAGTAATATATATTGAGAGGCCTTAGCATAGTGCTAGGAAATGAAATAGTATAAATTTTGGGATCTTTGGCTCCTTTGTAAACACCAGCTTTCTTTGAAATTATTTTTTATTCGTGCGTTTAACGTACGGGTGTAGCACTAGTTCTTCCTAATCATTTCTTCTTCATCCTCCTTCATTCCATCCATGGAAGCTCCTTCCTAGAGTCTCTCTTTTCAAGTTTCTAGCAAGTTCAATTCTACTCCATTTTCCAATCCAATTGTACTTTTGTGCTTGGTGCATCTAGGGGAGTTTATCAAGCTAAGAAGATCCTCATTTCATCCTAAAATTCTAAGGTGAGTTATTATGACATTTCCTTTCATTAAATGTTCATGAACTATTTGATGTTATTGTTGTTATTTTAATTGTTGGTGGGGTGCTTTGGAACCTTTCTTGGAGTAGGGAAATGTTTAAAGACCTAGATATAATGTTTAGGTTCATGGAGGTTGATAAAGAAGAGAAAGTATGGTTGAAATGGGAATAGAAGGGTTAAAGATGAAATGAGTAGTGAAATGAGTAAACCTCTAGGGATTATATGGATTTAATCTATCTTATGTGATTAGGAATGATCTAATATGGGATTAGTGAAGTTAGTAAAACCTTCTTGTGTTTACTTAAATTAGGAAGAATTGAAAAAGGGAAAAGAAAATATGTGAAAAGGGGTTAGAAATCTGAGTGTTGCTGGAAATTCACTTGGGCGGTCGCCCATGGGGGGCTTGATGTTGGGATTGGAGTCCTAAACTATGGAGAAAAAGGAGTCTAAGTCGGAGGAGTTGCTGAGATCAAGAAGGAAAATCGGGGAGGACTTTCTGGGGTGATGGGCGACCGCCCAGGGGGTGTTGGGCGACCGCCCAGGAGAACAGAAGGTTGGGCTCGTGGAATTTTTGGCTTGGGCGACCGCCCACGCGTCGGGTGGAAAATTCTGCAGCAGATTTTGTTTCCTATTTTGATTAGAACTCTTTCTTAATTTGATTTAGGTCTTCCTTGTATAACTATATAAGCATAGATACGACCTAGAACTCATTGTAGCAACATATTAGAAGGAGACTAATAATATATTGGCTTGGCAATTGACCCCGGACGTAGTTCACGAGTTGGTGAATGAACCGGGTAAACAACTCTTGTGTTCTTGTGTGTGATTGTTTCTTTCTTGTACGTGTGGGTGTGTTGATTTCCTTATCTTGATTGCAACGGAGTATCACCAATTTCACAACAACTGGTATCAGAGCATTGGTTCGAAGGATTCAAAGTTTCATTAGTTGATTTTTTGAATCGCGTTCTTGGGAATTTTGGTGAAGCAGTCAAGATGAAGAACTCAATCGAGAAATTCAACGGTGTGAATTTCACGTTTTGGAAGACAAGGATTGAAGACTACCTTTATTGTAAGGATCTTCATGGACCCTTGAAGGCGAAGCCCGAAGACATGTCACAAGGGGATTGGGAGACGTTGGATCGGAAGGCGTTAGGAGCAGTGAGGAGTGCCCTAACCGACGACGTTGCACGGAACGCTATGGAGGCCAAGACAACAGTGGAGTTTCTACAAACGCTGTCAGACATGTATGAGAAGCCGTCGAATATCAATAAGGTGCATTTGATAAAGAGCTTTGCGAATGCGAAGATGTCAGAGGGGCAGACAGCGGCAAGTCATATCGGCAATTTCAAAGGTATGGTGGACCAATTGAAAAGTGTTGATATTACTTTCTCCGATGAAGTGCTAGCTTGTTTTCTACTAAAGTCATTGCCTGATAGTTGGGAGGTTACTGTCACAACGATTAGTACGTCAAAAACAGCATTGGTGTATACGGAGGTTAGAGATCTCATCCTTCAAGAGGAGTTGCGAAGGAAAGAGAAAAGGGGAGAATCTTCCGTAGATGGGGCTGCACTTAGGGTGGAGAGAAAAAGGGGAGGACCGAAAAAGGGGAAAAAGGTCAAGTGGTACAATTGTGGTGAATTGGGGCATATCAGTTATATTTGTCAGGGAAAAGATGGTGGTGCTAACGTGGTGGATGATGGTGGTGATGTATTAATCCTAGGAGAGGAGCAGTCGGGTGAAGATTGGGTGTTGGATTCGGGAGCTTCTTGTCATGCTAGTGGGGATGCAGAATCAATGAAGCGGTATGAAACTGGAGATTTTGGGGTTCTCTATCTTGGTGATGGTCAACCATTGAAGATCAAAGGTAAGGGGGATGTGATGATGAAGACACCTAACGGGGCTGTTTTACAACTACACGATGTGATGCATGTTCCGGATTTGAGGAGAAGGGTGATTTCTGTGGGACAACTTGACAGTGAAGGGTATGGTGTTTCTTTCATTGGTGGGTCTTGGGAAGTCACAAAAGGGGCTAAGGTGTTGGCTCATGGGGATAAGGGGAAGATGTTGTACTCTACCTACAATGTCGACATTCGTTCCGGTGGGAGCAAGAGGCTAAAGAACCGGCCTGTTGGTGTGAAAAGGGGAGACATCAAGAAACGGTATGTTGGGGGACTCAAAGTTGATCGACGTGGTGTGGAAGTCCAAGTGCCACTAACAGAGCGTGTTCGGGCCGAAACAGACGATGCAAGAAACAAGGTGTGTCCAAGTTTCAAGGGGAAGCATTGCGAGGAAGGTGGGTCTGGAGGGAGAAGGCGAAGTTAGACTTGCGGGGGGAAATCAAGGTAGAAGCTGATTTGGGGAGGCAAGAACGATCTAACACGGAGAGGTTGAAATGTCGCTTGATTTCAACTCGCCTTAGTACTTGAGGAGAGAAGAGGTAGTGTCAAGCCAATATGGAGGGGGAAATGTGTTCGAAGGTCATTACTCCGTGGTGGGAGTTGATGGGTGTTTCTATGCTTGTTAGTTTAGTCTCCGGTGGGAGATTGTTGGGATTGGAGTCCTAAACTATGAGGAAAAAGGAGTCTAAGTCGGAGGAGTTGCTGAGATCAAGAAGGAAAATCGGGAGGACTTTCTAGGGTGATGGGCGACCGCCCAGGGGGTGTTGGGCGACCGCCCAGGAGAACAGAAGGTTGGGCTCGTGGAATTTTTGGCTTGGGCGACCGCCCATGGTGCCTTGGGCGACCGCCCACGCGTCGGGTGGAAAATTCTGCAGCAGATTTTGTTTCCTATTTTGATTAGAACTCTTTCTTAATTTGATTTAGGTCTTCCTTGTATAACTATATAAGCATAGATACGACCTAGAACTCATTGTAGCAACATATTAGAAGGAGACTAATAACATATTGGCTTGGCAATTGCCCCCGGACGTAGTTCACGAGTTGGTGAATGAACCGGGTAAACAACTCTTGTGTTCTTGTGTGTGATTGTTTCTTTCTTGTACGTGTGGGTGTGTTGATTTCCTTATCTTGATTGCAACGGAGTATCACCAATTTCACAACACTTGAGCGGCCGCCCATGTGATCAGGCCTTAGCATGCAAATTCCTCCCTTCTTGGGCGGTCGCCCAAGTGACCTTGTGCGGTCGCCCAACCCAACAGAAAGCCTTGCACCCTTTTGAAACCTTGCTTGGCCGGTCGCCCATGCCAGCTTGGGCGGTCGCCCATGTCCACAAATTGTTATTCCAGTTTTCCTTCTTGCTGAATCCTACCAACAACCGTATACCATTATCCTTAATCATTTTGAATTAGTACTAATCTAATCTACTTAAGATATGAATTAATTCCCTTAACCTAAACTAAGGTAGAATACTTTGGCTACGCAATGACGGCTTATTTGATCACCATGGATTAGTGGAAGTAGTTTAAATATTGTCCGGAAAATGGTTAATAGGCTTGATTAGTAACTTCACCAAAGTAGTTCAAACTTGGGAAGTAGATCTTGAACTTTTATTAAGATTATTCGAGGTTGTATAATGACTATGTAGGAATGGTTTATGATACATACTGGCCTTACTTGCCCCATATCCTCGGTGATTGGTTTGAATAGTGTAGAAGCTGGATGTTACCCTATCATGCTAGTTGGGAATGTGTATTTATCACCTTGTTTCATCATCATCCAAAGTGTGGATTTATATACTATGTTGTTAACTTGTTCTCCCAAGGGTGGATATGTTCATTATATGGTTGCATGGTTATCCCAAGTGTTGATATGATTATCGTATGGCTGTATTGTTATCCCATTTGTGGATTTATTGGTTATATTGTACCTTACTTGAATTCATATTCATTGATGGTATTATGTATAGTTTATTAAATGAATGTTGCACTATGATATTGATTTAGCATGAGTATACATTACCATGTTGATATATTAGTATCCCTTTGGTGGATGTTATTTCAAGTATCTATTATGTGCTTGAGTGTGTTTATATCAGCTGATCTTTGGGGGTATAATGGAATACGATCACTTATGAGAAATTGTTTCATAAGGTGCTCGAATTACATTATACCTGTGACCTCTCCCCCTCTGTGGCCACAGACTGGGGTTATAGCATCTGTATTGAGCCAAAAGCCTTACAGAGTTGCTACTATCTTATATGGTTCCCTGGAAAATGGGTCTTATAAGATGTGAATATGCCTAAGCAGTTCACAGGAGATGAGTTATAATCATAACTATCTCAGTTATATGATATTGATTCTGATGGATATGCATTCACAGAATAGTGGAGTATTTACTTCCACAGTGGTACGACTTATGATTCAGACGGGAAAGGTAAACAAAGGTAACGGAAGGTGTTTACTGTTTTACCACTATGTGAGATGTACCTTGTTATGTGTTGCATCTTACTTGACATATTGCTGCATTCATAATAGCTTGCTGAGATTTATTCTCACCCCTCTCCCTTTAATGTTTTTAGATCCTGAGACAGGCGGACCGGCCAAGTGAGGACGGAAAGGAGTTTGGACGTGGTATTTTGGGATTGTCGGGGTACGTATAGGTTGGCGTAGAAGGCGTATTTTGGTATCATTCCTTTATGGAGTTTGTGTGTATAAAACTTAGTTCCACGTTATAGCTAAAGTTTTTTGTAATTAAAACAGGTTGTTAATTTTAAAGTATTCAACTCTTCCTCCCTTGTAGAGAGGAATGAAGTTATTTTGAAATGATTATGTTCAGTATGTTTAAGTTATAAGTTAAATCAAAGTTTTAAAAAAGTGTAGTCGGTTTGAGTTCTATTGGGGACGCTCTAGCTCGGGACACGGGTTAGGTTCCGGGTTGGGGTCCTCACAACCACCACCACCACCACTACCACTACTACCACCACGTACTACCACTACTACCACCACTACCACCACTACCACCACCACCACTACTACCACCACTACCACCACCACTACCACCACTACTACCACCACTACTACTACCGCCACCACTACCACTACCATCACTACTACCACTACTACCGTTACTACCACTAGTACTACCACTACTACTATCACTATCACTACCACCACTACTACCACCATCACCATCACCACCACCACCACTCCTACCACTACCACTACTACCACCACCACCACCACCACCACCACCACTACCACTACCACTACTACCACCACTACTACTACTATCACCACTACCACCACTACTACCGCTACTACCACTACTCTACCACTACTACTATCACTACTACCACTACTACCACTACCACTACCACTACCACTACCACCACTACTACTACACCACCACTACTACCCCTACCACCACTACTTCCGCTGCTACCACTACTACTACCACTACTACAACTACCACTATCACCACTACTACCACCACCACTACTACTAGCACTACTATTACTACTACCACCACTACTACCACTATCACCACTACCACCACCACTAATGGCATTTACTTCTAACAGTATTTGAAAAAAGTTAACTTTTTACGTTTTTGAAAAAACGGTTAACTTTTAACGGTTTACATTAGAATTCTATACTTGTATATTAACTTTTTTTTTTCAATTTTTTTTTGGATAAAGAAGACTATTTTAGATAAAAAAAAAATTGAATAAAAAAGTTCTATACTGTATATTAACTTTTTAACTTTTTCGATAACCGTGAACCGTCGGTTAACCGAACCGGCCACGTCTAACATAAATAAAATAATAAAAAAAATTATATTACCAGTGATGGAATAATTCCGCTGCTGATAAATTTAAAAAAATAAAAAGAAATTATATTATTGCCGACGGAATAATTCCGTCGCTAATAAAATAAAAAAATTTAAAAACAATATTTTTCTACCGAGTGAATGATTCCGTCGCTGAATAATTAAAAAAAATAAATTAACACCGACGAAATTATTCCACCGTTGATAAATTAAAAAAAATAAATTATCACCGACGGAATAATTTCGCCACTGATAAATTTTAAAAAAAAATAAATTAACACCAACGGAATTATTCCGCCGCTGATAAATTAAAAAAAATTAAATTACCACCAACGGAATTTTTCCGCCGCTGATAAATTAAAAAATATTAAATTAACACCGACGAATTAATTTCGCCACTGATAAAAGAAATGGCGACGGAAAATTTCGTCGGTAAAGTCAAGACCAGTCAAACACACATTAGTGCCGGTATTGAAACGAATATTCGACGAATATTCGTTTTTAGTGACGGAATTTACCGGCGGAATTAAATTTCGTCGGTGATTTCGTCACCAACTTTATTCCGTCGCTATAGCATCCTTTCCGCCGCTATATAGTGACGGAATAATTTCGCCGCTGGTTATTCCGTCGCTAAAGACCCAGTTTCTAGTAGTGTTACTTTGAAAACGATGTAATCGAAGTAATTTGCAATCAAAATGAGTAATTCAAATAAAAATTTGTGTAAGTTTATGTTTGTGAAAACTTTATCGACAACAAGAATTTTTATTATATCGTTCTAAAGCTTACAAAAAGGGTCGAGAGAGAGTGAAAATGTGAGGAGAGGGGGGGGGGAGACCGAGGATGTCGAGAAGAGACTTTCTCAAATTTAATCTACATTATTGTCTTAACAAATCGTAAAATGTGTGAGTAAGCAAAATTTGTGAGTGCGTGTGTTTTATTTGTTTTACTTTGGATTCATTATTACTTCCCGCCCTAATTAATATCGATTTTCAAGGTTTTTTTTTTCAAAACGAATGTCATGATTTTATAAAACTTTATCCCTATATATTTCTTTATCAGCTTTTTTCACTAATCTATTTTTACTTGCAAAAGTTAACGTTTAGAAAATGGATAAAAAATATGTATGCAACTTTACCTTTTAAATGTATAAAAATAAACATTTTCTAAAATATTTTTTAAATAAAATTTGGATACTCAAAAGAATTAGATATTCATTTATGGTAGGAAGAATAATTTGTTTCACTTACAATTCTTTCAAGAGACTTAAAAAAAAAAAAAATTGAAAAAATTGAGTATGAGCGGTGGCCCACCCTCAACCTAAGGTGGCACCGCCATGCTTATTACGGGGCAGAAAAAATATATTTTGTCCTAATTTGAACTTGTAGTCCATGAAATAAGCTAAATGCTGATTTTGTATTTAGAGTTGCAAGGCTTTACACCTTCAATTGAAGAAATAAAGGAAAAAAAAAGCCCCGTGGCTAAAGCGGTAAAGGAAAGAGTATTGCTGGACTTACAATCTTAGAGTAGTGGGAGTTTGAATTCGGGCTGGAGTAGCCAATTTATTGGTGATGTAAGAGTGATGTAATTGTCACGGAGGAGGGTCCGCTTGGGTCGGGAGTATAAAGGGTCTTTGCCGGTATTCTTTGGACTTACAATCTTAGAGTAGTGGGAGTTTGAATTCGGGCTGGAGTAGCCAATTTATTGGTGATGTAAGAGTGATGTAATTGTCACGGAGGAGGGTCCGCTTGGGTCAGGAGTTTAAAGGGTGCTGCCAGTATTGCTGGACTTACAATCTTAGAGTAGTGGGAGTTTGAATTCGGGCTGGAGTAGCCAATTTATTGGTGATGTAAGAGTGATGTAATTGTCACGGAGGAGGGTCCGCTTGGGTCAGGAGTATAAAGGGTGCTGCCACCCTAACCAACTTGGGCATATCCCGCGATTTACTACTCGGTCTTGAGCCGATGGTGGTGATCAGACTTAGTCAGAGCGAAGCCGAGATATCAAAAAAAAATAAAAAATAAAAAAAGGAAACAAGAAAAGTTGTACCTAGCTCTACTCATAATTGCACCTCTGACTGAGAGTGTGGGGTGTGGCACATGGAGCACCAAAAGTCTGACCTTGTTAGGCCCTTGTTAGGCCAACTCATCCCACTTTCCATAAATGTATAATCTTCAACCCACTTTCCATAAATGTATAATTTCCATAAATGCTACTACTGCACAAAGTGAATTTTAGTGGGTTTATGATTTTCGATGACAAGGAATTGCTATCATCTGATTGAGATAAAGAAAGTGATAAAGTTATATCTTTACTCTTTCGAATTGTGCAGTCAAAATTAATTAGACAATATCAGCAAGAGCAAAAACCTCTTCCCTTCACCTACTATTGCTTCTATTGGGCTTCTCTCACCTGTTAAGCATACCAAGAATCCTCCAAAGAATCCTCCAAAGAATCCGCCTGGAACATGATCTACTTCTCATTATCTTGTAAAATATTTCAGTTTTTATTTTAGTATATCTTGTATTTAAATTCAAATTATTTGCATATCATTTGTAATAGATTAGGAGATAGTCAAAATCCCATAGAACTCTCTCAAACTTTTGTATAAATACATCACAAGGATCAATAGAAGAATTACCTTTTGCAATCCTTTCATGGTATCAGAGCAATCCGATCCATAGAGGAACTTCTCCACCCAAACCCTAGCGGCAAAACCTAAAGCAACCACCACCACCAAAGGCTTCCGCCACCACTCTCCATCTTCCCCCCTAACACCACCTTCGGCTGGAACCACCAAAGCCGAAACCCTAACCACCTCCCCTCTGCCTCTCTTCTCCATCACTTCCGCCACAAACATCAAAACCCCTATCCACCTTGGCAAAACCTCTGCCGCCACACCCTCCGCTCTTCACCAAAAGCTGCCGCCACACCCTCCCCTCTTCACCATTACTTCCACCACCCTTCTAAATCACCACAATCCTCGGCAAAACCCAAAGCCGAAAACCTCCCCCCCCCTTCACCCACCTTCAGCCGAAACACACACACACACACACCCTTTCTTGTTCGACTGACCACTCTCCTTCATCCCTAAACCACCCTCAGCTAAACCCACTACTGCCGAAACCCTTTCCCTCAGCTACTCCGCCACCAACCACAAAATACCACCTAGCCCCACCACCACCCTCGGATTAAACACAACCAAATAAACCCTATCTATTTTCCGAACTTTCAACCACACACCTCACACCGCTACCTTCTTCCCTTCTCCTCACCTTGTTTGCTCACCCAAAACCCCCTCGGCAAACCTCTCTATAAAGCCGAAACATCTACCCACCATCAAAACTCTTGTGGTATAACCCCAGCCGCTCCACCCCCCTCTCTACTCTTACTTCCGCCACCCACCAGAAACCCTATTTTATTTTCTTCTCCAACTTCTCCCTCCACTCTTTTAAATCACCTCCTACAACAAAACGCCCACCCATACACTCAAACCCTAATCTACCCACCTCGACTAAACCCTAATCACCCGCACCCTCCACCTTCACCTCCTTCAAACAACCTTCGACCGCCATCACCACCTTCTTCCACCCCACCCTCATCCTCGCAAACCCACACCACTCGGCTTAAAAGCTGAAGCCTTATTTGTTTCTCTTCGCCTTTCTTCACTTTCTCCAAATCATCCCCTACCCTGCTTGAACCGGCTCTGTTACTGCTCGTGGGCGCTTGACCCGTGCGTATCGACCGCCCACTCTCAAACACCAACAGCTTCAATCTGCTGTTCACTGGGCGACCGCCCGTCCCCAGTGAGCGACCGCCCATAACCCGTAGCTCGTTATATCCGCTTCAAAAAAAAAAAAAAAAAAAAAAAAAAAAAAAAAAAACCTAATGTGCCCGCACCCCCCCTTCCCCCTTCAAACCCCTCAGCAAACTTCCTGCTGAACCCTATCTCTCACACAAACTCGGCTAAAACTCAAAACAGCCGCCTCACCCTTCTCCTTCACCTCCTTCAAACCCTCTTGGCTCAAATCCCCCTTAAAGCCGAAATACTACTGCCAGCACCAACCTCGAACCCCCTACCTACCATCAACGCAACCCTCTATTCACCCTCTTCAAACACCCTCGGTAAAACACACCGGCCGAATCCCTTTATACCTTACTTTAAACACCCTCGGAAACCCGAAACCCTATATATAAAACCCTCGGCAAAACCCTTCGGCCGAAACCCCTACATCTCTATCAAACCCTCGGCAATACCCTTCAGCCGATACCCTGCAACTCTATGATCAAACCCTCAGCAAAACCCAACCTGTCACTACCTCGGACGCGAGGAACCACTTCACAGGCAACCATGCACACGACCGGGAACAACATCATTTTCAAACCCGGCTCATCTCATCTCTCTCCAAGATCGGACTTACTCTTGGAACGTCCGTCTTGCGGGAGCATGTTAAGCATACCAAGAATCCTCCAAAGAATCCTCCAAAGAATCCGCCTGGAACATGATCTACTTCTCATTATCTTGTAAAATATTTCAGTTTTTATTTTAGTATATCTTGTATTTAAATTCAAATTATTTGCATATCATTTGTAATAGATTAGGAGATAGTCAAAATCCCATAGAACTCTCTCAAACTTTTGTATAAATACATCACAAGGATCAATAGAAGAATTACCTTTTGCAATCCTTTCATCACCTTATCATCTCCATGGATGCTGTCCCAATAACAAGTAATAATCTTCTTTCTCTTTCTTTTTTCTCTATCTTCTTCTTCCTCCTTGATAATTAATGACTTACAATTTTTTTAATTTTTTTTTTTTTTTGCAGGAACCAGAAACCTAATGCAATATGGAACACATCCTCTTCATGTTTCAATGAATACCCAATTTGTAAGTTACAATCTTCAATGGTTACTTTGCATATTTCTCTGAGATTAACATTTCCTTGATGCAAGATTCATTCTTGGAACTTCAGAATGCAGAAAAAAAGTGGGAGATTGGAGCCATGAACAGAAGGATGAACGTTGAGTTGAACGATTATCCAGGATCAGGCGCAAATAACCGCCACACCCCTAAGCCACAAGAAGGGAGAGTCTGTTGATTGTTAGTTAAGCATCCATTCCTCTAGCTTCTTACTTAAATACTATATCAACTATACTTGAGCACTTAATTCAAGATTATGGAGGAATTAATTAGGCGCCATAAGCTACTAGCTAGCAGTATATTTTGAGACTCTTATCAGACAATGGTGAATCAGAGAGCAAGAGGGTGATCATTCCTCAAGAACATATATAGACCATATGTGTAATATGTAACAATAGTGAAGATCCCGTGACTTCTTCTCCTGTATTCTCTGGCGTGCGTCTTGCAAATGGAAGGAAATCTAATAGAGCTAGTGGATCCAGCCCTGGAAGACTACTCTTGGGATGAAGCAAAATATTGAATCTAGCATTGTTGTGCACTGACCGATCATATACACTGAGGCCAACAATGTCTGAATTGGTGAAAATTCTAGAGGGCGAGAAAAAGATAAGTAATTACAATATCGGGGATATTATTCGATGGATGATTCCCCGATATTGTAATTACTTATCTTTTTCTCGCCCTCTAGAATTTTCACCACTTCAGACATTGTTGGCCTCAGTGTATATGATTGGTCAGTGCACAACAATGCTAGATTCAATATTGTATTTGCTTCATCCCAAGAGTAGTCTTCCAGGGCTGGATCCACTAGCTCTATTAGATTTCCTTCCTTTTGCAAGACGCACGCCAGAGAATACAGGAGGAGAAGTCACGGGATCTTCACTATTGTTACTTAATATTTATCTAGCTGTTTGTGTGCTAATGTAAGTGCATGGACATGGTTCCTGTTTGCATTAATTTCCGTCCTGATATAATATTTTTGACCAAGGCTTTGTTGTTGTTATTGTTACAAGTGGATTGAGGTGAAAAAATTTTAGCCACTTTTGGGCCTGAGAAAGGAATACGAAGGCGAATAATATGAAATGTTACCTTTATGTATGTATCTAAAAGTGTTTGATTCAAAAAATGCGCTTAATCCTGAAATATTACCTCCAAATTGAGCATAAACTTCTCTTATTTAAAATATTATTAGTGTTTGACAACTAAAAGGGCCAAAAAGTTGTTCATGAACAATCATAAAAATAGGCTGTGTTGGGTTGGGTCAACCACTTTAGTGTGCAAATCTTAATATCTAAGAGCAATCTGCGCAACATTGGAGCTACTTTAGGGTTTATAGTGGAGAAAGTAGAGCATTGAAGTGGTAGGTAACCTCACACTACCCACCATTTAATCAATTTCTTATATCACCCTTGAAAAGAAAATATAAATAAAAAAATAAAAAAACTATGAAGTCGAAGAATCACATACATCATGAGCAAGTTGTCGGACAATCTCTCAAAGAAAAATGGTTTCGTAGTTACACACTTATACAAGAGGATGGACGGATCCATGTTATCCGTCAGAATCATCTGACGATGGAGCAATGGCTGGTGCAGCAGAAGGGCTACCAACAACAGGGGAAAGACCAAGTTTCTTTATCATCTCATTAGCAATCATCTCATTTCCGCTATCCGAGGGATGGTATTCATCCCAAAACAGATACTTACTTCGATCTTTACACAATGATGATGCTGGAATACATGTTAAAGCCGGCCTAATCTTCCCAAATGAGCAGCACGGAGAATCAGAGTTTGAAAATCCTATCAAAACGTCAACACATATTAATAGAAATCTCCAAACTGAACCTTATCATAACAGAAATGCAGTACTCCCTTTGTCCAATGAATATTTATGCATCTTAGTCATTTAATTGTACAAAAAGTAAACGATTCCAAAATGTCCCCTAAATGAAATTTTGACATCCATTAGGGACGGAGGGAGTATGTATATGTGCTTACCGTATTTTTTTGGATCGGTGATAACATTATTGACAACATCATAAGCATCACCAAATTGGTAAGTCGCGTTTGGAAGGCTTTTGGATAAGCTAACCATGAGGCTGCTGATAGCCTTGTTGAAGCTAAGGGCAAGTTGGTTGGTTCTGTCTTGACAACCTCCTGATGTACTAAGAACCCTTTGAAGTGGAATGCAGCCCATGGGTCCTAACCCAAACACCATCAGCTTCCTTGCCCCTAACCCATGCAGTATCTGTAAATACATACACACACACACATATATATATAAAAGATCAACCTGAAAATCCTTAAACGTGTACTCCCTCCGTCCCTTGCATGTCCAAAAAAAAAATCATATTTGTTCTTGATCAAGAGTAGAATTGAACATCTTTTGGGCATTCATTTCGGGACGGAGGGGGTACTTAAGATTTATATACCTTAAGTTGGTCTTGGAGAGTGTCCCTTAAGTGAGTAATAAAGGTTTGATCATTATAAGTCCAAGAATCGCTGTAAACTGGCATCAAGTAATTGTTGATGAAATCGTTGCTTCCTAGAGCAACTACATAACGCGATTCTTGGAAGAATTTTTCTGCTGCTGGTATGCCAATATTGTTCTTCATCAGCTGTTGTACTCCTTTGAATAGTTCAATTTGCTTGTAAAGTGAAAATCTTTGAATCTGTAAATCATCACAAGTCACCAAATATTATTATCTCTGAAAAAAAAAAAAAAAAAACGCCTACAGTGGATGCATGTTTTAAACTTACAAATAGACCGCCAGTTGCATTCAAAATGCCGCCACCACCAGAAGCAAAATTTACTCCATTTTCAAGTATAACATCTTCAGTTAAAGATGGATCAAGAAAAGCCGGTGGTCTTGGAAGCCCCATTTTGTCCCCTGCAATGGACAACTTGTGTTAGTATATACATACTCCCTCCGTCCCGGAACATAATTCACAAACACTGTTTGCACTGGTTTTAAGGAGGGAGTATTATATTGAAAGTGTTGTGAGTGTGAAAATAAAATAGGAGAGAGAATGAGTGGAGATAATAGTAAATTATAATGGTGTTGTGAGTATTAAAATAATGTAGGAGAGAGAATGAGTGGATGGAATAGTAAAGATTCTTTTCCATTTTAGGTAAGTTTTAAATGTGTGAAGTAAGTTTTGGGACGCCCAAAAGGGAAAGTGTGAAGATTGTTCCGGGACGGAGGGAGTATATGATAGCCCAGTGTCCGTCCCAAAATGAATGTCTATTTTTGTTCTTAATCAGAAATAAAATATAGACACTCATTTTGGGAAGGAGGAAATAGTATACAACTAGTTACCTATGATATCAGCTACTGTACGGCCATTGGTGAACCTGCCATTGGGCATACCATTACCAAAGTCGATACCATACCAAGGGTAGGCGGCCTGGGCTATACTCTTAGACAGTCTGTTGTTATTGCCAACATCTGATAGCGAATCACCGAAAATGAATTGAACAAGTTTGCAGTCGTAACAGTCTAAAGAAATCGACAAAATTGTAGCAACTATTATTGGCAGTGTTACCAGTAATTTCATTTTTGTATAAGTTGATTCTTTTCTTTTGTTCAAACTTCAAAGTGTAGAATGTATTTAAAGAAGAGAAAAATAAGCTGCTGGGGAAGTAGTTTGGTAAAAATAGAGGGCCTAATGCAGATTTGTGTGGGGGAGGGGGAGTGAAAGTGATGGAGTTTGATAAACTAACTGCACCAATAGTCACACCTACTAACTGCTACCTCTATGCAATATGCATTCTCATCCCCAAATCATATTCCTAAGTACTACTCCCTCCGTCCCATTTCAATCGATACTTATTTCCTTTTTGATCTGTTCCACGTCAATTGATACTTACCCAAAATGGAAAGGAATCTTCACTATTTACCCCACTCATTCTCTCTCCTATTTTACTTTTTCACTCACAACATTCTCTCTCCTAATTATTCCTCCCACTCATTCTCTCTCCTATTTTACTTTTACACTCACAACATTCTCTCTCCACTTTTTCTCTCTCTTACCTTTTCTTAATATGTGTGCCCTTTTTTTTGATATCCATTGAAGTGGGACGGAGGGAGTATATAGTTTGGGGGCTGGATTTTCTTTTTAATTCGTATCGAAATAAAAATGGCATTTACAAATAAATAAATTATGTATTCCTTAAAGTATTAGATAAATCAATTGTGATCTTTATTACTTCTTCCTTCCATTCAAGAATAAGAGTCATACTTTTAATTACGTCCCAAAATAAACGTCTCAGTTCAAAATGGCATAATAGTGATTTGGACAATTTTATTCATACTTACAATTATAGTTCTTACTTCTTAATCTATAGTATAAATGGGAACTTGTCCTTGCTACAGTACAATGAACAGTTTCAATGGCCAAATTTCCTATTTTGCCCTCACTAAGTTGTCTCTTTCCCATTTTGCCCTTAAAAAAATTAAATTAAATTAAAAAAAAAAACGTGTCCTCGGACACGGGCTTTTACTAGTATAATTATATATAAAAAAAAAACAAACATCCACCACTTAACTAACCTACTTTCTATCCGTATCCAGTGTTTTAGTGTTTTGGACAATTATATCGCTCGACACTCTTGAATTGAAATGTTTACTCCTCTTTTATTTTTATTTTAATAAGCATAAAAAATTCAAGTAGGAACCTCGTTCGTTGTGTAACGGATGATGAGGAAGTATCAGACAAATGTAGTACTTTCTCCGTCCCTAAAAGATTGTTCTGTTGTACATTTTGTAATTATTAAGGAAGAGCTTTACCTTCTTGTACGTTAGTAGATTTGCACTAATATTCATGCCTAAATTTAGAAATGGGATATACTTTTTGGGACAAGTCAAAATGACAAATGACAAATGGGACAATCTTTTTCAGGGACGGAGGGAGTATCATATAATCCTTCCTTCCGGTTCAAATCGCAAACAAACCGTTATTCACGGAATTAAAAAAATATATAAAGGATGTAAATGTTGTTATTATAAAAAGTAAGATAAGAAAGAGAAAGTGAAATAAAAAATAGGAATAATAAACTGATAGTTGTTGTGAGCATAACAAATCAGTCATAATATTAATAATTATTAAAAATATACCTAAAATAAATTTTGCAAGTAGTTCTGTTGAAATAACTAAAGTACGATAAGTTTTGCAATTTAAATGGGAAAGTGGAGAGGAGTCTAATGTCAACGTGAGGAAAAGGAAATGGAGAATTGATCAAGTGAGTTGACCTACCATATTTTCATTGCGTGATTGATCAAAACTAATACAATATACTCCCTCCGTCTTACAATAATTCGTAAAAAAAATCATTTAGGACGTCTCACAATAATCTGCACTTTCTCAAAATAGAAATGGGACCCACTTCTCTCCACTCACAACACTTTTCAAATTTACTATTCTCTCCGCTCATTCTCTTTCCTATTTTACTTTTACACTCACAACATATTACATTTATCACTTTTCTCCTTAATTCTCGTACCACTCCAAAAAGTGAACAGAATCATGGGACGGAGGGAGTACACACTTAATTATGGATTGTAAAACTATACTATTCGAGTATTCAACCAATGAATATTTATAGTATAACCCTAAAATAAAATAAAAATGACAGGATATTTTATGTAATTTTTAGTGTTTTTAAATGCTTGTAATATTTTTTAAAAAGGGATAAGAGATTTATGTAAAAAATATACTCGTACTTTCTTTGTTCCATTACAATAATCACAAAAACCTTATTTTGATATCTCACTACAAAATTACAAAAGATAAGTTCAAGAAGAAAAGTTCTTAATATTTGTTTATTTATATGACCCACTTATTATACTCACATCGTCTATCCATTTATCATTGGATTAGTTCCCCTAAGGCCCTCCAAAACCAAATTATATTCCCCATAAAGAAAAGTTTTTTGTAAATTCCTCAGACACCCCTCCGCCTCCTTTGGGCGACCGCCCATCCACATAGGGCGATCGCCCAAGCTCAAATTTTTTTTTTTTTTTTTTTTTTTCAAGCTCAAATTTTTTTTTTTTTTCCCAAGCTCAAAAACTGAAAATTATTATTAAGTCTTATATGAGACTTATTAAAAAGTCTTATAAGAAACGTATAAGACTTTTTAAAAAAGTCTTATATGTAACATATAAGACTTATTTATAACTTAAATAAGACTTTTTTAAAAGACTTGTACAAAAAGTCTTATAAAACTCGCCTAGTAATTTATAAGACTTTTTAAAAAGTCTTATATTTAATAAGTCTTATAACATATATAAGACTTAAAAAAGTCTTATAAGTTACTTATAAGACTTCTTAAAAAAGTCTTATAAGTAACTTATAAGACTTTTTTAAAAAGTTTTATATAAGACTTATTAAATATAAGAGTAACTTATAAGACTTTTTTAAAAATCTTATACAAAAAGTCTTATAAGTTACTTATAAGACTTTTTTAAGAAGTCTTATAAGTAACTTATAAGACTTTTTTAAAAGACTTATACAAAAAGTCTTATAAAAAGACTCTTTTTAACTTATAAGAATTTTTTAAAGTCTTATACGTTTCTTATAAGACTTTTTAATAAGTCTCATATAAGACTTAATAATAATTTTCAGTTTTTGAGCTTGAAAAAAAAAAAAAAATTGAGCTTGGGCGATCGCCCTATGTGGATGGGCGGTCGCCCAAGCAGGCGGAGGGGTGTCTGAGGAAATAACAAAATGTTGTTTCTTAGAATGGGTTTAAATCTCGCCCAAGGGGCCCTAGAGGAAATGGGCCTTTATCATTTCATATCTCACTTTCTCTCTTCTAAAATTTTATCTCATTTTTCATACTTACAACTCTTCCGTCCTCCTGCAAATTACACATTTTTCTTACATGTCATATCCCATTACAAATAATCTATATAATATATAAAAGCAGAAACATTTCAAGACCATACAGCTCGCCACGTGGAATTCCAAGTCAGCTCTATGTTCACCAATTATTAGCCGCCATGTATCACATTCAATGAAGAGTTTTATTTTAGATTTTGATTTAAACACAAATTTTAGCTTTTAAATGCAAACAAAATATTTTTAAACGTAATAAATTCAAACTACAGCGGTTCAACTACTTCATCCGAAAGAATGTGATGGTGGTAGAAAGTAGAAACATTGTCTTGGAGCATGTACTGATTTCTCTTATCATTATCCCCCATATTAGATTTTAGATTATTAGATTAGTTTATTTTAATGGATTAAATTTAATTTGTTTAAATTGTATTATTCTCTCCATCCTAAAATGAATGATTTTTTTCAAAATTTGATAATCATTTTATAAAATTTAATTTTAATCTAGAAAAAATAATAAATATTCTTTTAATTCATTTTCAAAATTTTAGATTTGTAAAAATATAATGAATTAAGAAAAAAAATTAATCAAAAAATTTGAAAGAACATTTATTTTGAGACAATAATGGTCATTCAATCTATATAATATATAAAAGCAGAAACATTTCAAGACCATACACACTAGTAGAAATCAGTCTTTAGGTAACAAAGACAAATGGTCACCTAAGTCATCCTTTTGGTCATTATTAAATTAAGGTGATAAATTTTGGTCGCCAAAGAATTGTTACGCAAAGCCCGAAGCCTTAGGTTTTTGGTGACCAAATTTAGAATTAGTCACCTAAGATTTTAGTTCTGGTGACTAATTTTAAGTTTGGTCATTTAAGATATCCAAGGCGACCAATCATTTGGCAACAAAATTTTTGTTGCCAGTAATTGTTTGGGACAAATTTGGCTTGGTCACCTCAACTTTGCGTGACAATTTTAAGGTTTCGAATTATCCTGGTCACTTAAGTTTGCTCTTTAGCAACCAAGCAATTGGTCACCTAATACTAAATTTAGGTGACTAAGTATTTGTTAGCCACCTAAAAGTATATTTTAGGTGATTAAAACGTCTAAAAATATTATATATAAACACTACAATCAGTTCCTTAACTTTTTTTATTTTTAAATCAGTTCCTTAATTTTTTTTATTCTCAAATCAGTCACTTAACTTTTATTAATCTTAAATTGGTCCTTGATGTTTCATAGTTACACTTTGCTCCCCTAAACTTCTTTTATACTCAAATCAGTCATTAGATATTCTTTCATTCAACTTTGATCACTTAACTTCAAAAAATGCAGATCAAGTCCTCACAATTGGTCCACCACCAGCAACCACCATCATCCACCATTCACCACCGTTACACAAGGACCAATTTAATTTGTTTGGAGTAAATTTAATTTGTTTAAATTGTATTATTCTCTCCATCCTAAAATGAATGATTTTTTTTCAAAATTTAAGAATCATTTTAAAAAATTTAATTTTAATCTAGAAAAAATAATAAACATTCTTTTAATTCATTTTCAAAATTTTAGATTTGTAAAAATATAATGAATTATGTTAAAAAATTAAATAAAAAAATTTAAAAGAACATTTATTTTGAGACAATAATGGTCATTCAATCTACTCCCTCCGTTCAAGTAAGTGTTTCACACTTACTGTTCACACATATATTAAGGAGGGATTATTATATTGAAAGTGTTGTGAGTGTAAAAGTAAAATAGGAGAGAGAATGAGTGGAGGGAATAGTAAATTATAATGGTGTTGTGAGTATTAAAATAATGTAGGAGAGAGAATGAGTGGAGAGAATAGTGAAAAAAACTTTCCATTTTGGGTAAGAAACAAAGTGTGAAGTATGTAATTGGACGCCCAAAATAGAAAGTGTGAAGTATGTAACTGGACGGAGGGAGTATATAATATATAAATGCAGAAACATTTCAAGACCATACAGCTCGCCACGTGGAATTTCAAGACAACTCTATGTTCACCAATTATTAGCCGCCATGTGTCACATTCAATGAAGAGTTTTATTTAGATTTTGATTTAAACACAAATTTTAGCTTTTAAATGCAAACAAAATATTTTTAAACGTAATAAATTCAAACTACAGCGGTTCAACTACTTCATCCGAAAGAATGTGATGGTGGTAGAAAGTAGAAACATTGTCTTGGAGCATGCACTGATTTCTCTTATCATTATCCCTCATATTAGATTTTAGATTATTAGATTAGTTTATTTTATTGGATTAAATTTAATTTGTTTAAATTGTATTATTCTCTCCATCCTAAAATGAATGATTTTTTTCAAAATTTAAGAATCATTTTAAAAAATTTAATTTTAATCTAGAAAAAATAATAAACATTCTTTTAATTCATTTTCAAAATTTTAGATTTATAAAAAATATAATGAATTATGAAAAAAAAAATCAAAAAATTTAAAAGAACATTTATTTTGAGACAATAATGGTCATTCAATCTATATAATATATAAAAGCAGAAACATTTCAAGACCATACAGCTCGCCACGTGGAATTTCAAGACAGCTCTATGTTCACCAATTATTAGCCGCCATGTGTCACATTCAATGAAGAGTTTTATTTTAGATTTTGATTTAAACACAAATTTTAGCTTTTAAATGCAAACTAAATATTTTTAAACGTAATAAATTCAAACTACATCGGTTCAACTACTTCATCCGAAAGAATGTGATGGTAGTAGAAAGTAGAAACATTGTCTTGGAGCATGCATTGATTTCTCTTATCATTATCCCCCATATTAGATTTTAGATTATTAGATTAGTTTATTTTATTGGATTAAATTTAATTTGTTTAAATTGTATTTTTCTCTACATCCTAAAATGAATGATTTTTTTCAAAATTTAAGAATCATTTTAAAAAATTTAATTTTAATCTAGAAAAAATAATAAACATTCTTTTAATTCATTTTCAAAATTTTAGATTTGTAAAAATATAATGTATTATGAAAAAAAATTAAATCAAAAAATTTAAAAGAACATTTATTTTGAGACAATAATGGTCATTCAATCTATATAATATATAAAAGCAGAAACATTTCAAGACCATACAGCTCGCCACGTGGAATTCCAAGTCAGCTCTATGTTCACCAATTATTAGCCGCCATGTCACACATTCAATGAAGAGTTTTATTTTAGATTTTGATTTAAACACAAATTTTAGCTTTTAAATGCAAACAAAATATTTTTAAGCGTAATAAATTCAAACTACAGCGGTTCAACTACTTCATTCGAAAGAATGTGATGGTGGTAGAAAGTAGAAACATTGTCTTGGAGCATGCACTGATTTCTCTTATCATTATCCCCCATATTAGATTTTAGATTATTAGATTAGTTTATTTTATTGGATTAAATTTAATTTGTTTAAATTGTATTATTCTCTCCATCCTAAAATGAATGTTTTTTTTCAAAATTTGATAATCATTTTATAAAATTTAATTTTAATCTAGAAAAAATAATAAACATTCTTTTAATTCATTTTCAAAATTTTAGATTTGTAAAAATATAATGAATTATGAAAAAAAATTAAATCAAAAAATTTAAAAGAACATTTATTTTGAGACAATAATGGTCATTCAATCTATATAATACTCCCTCCGTCCCACCTTAGTGTAGACTAAGGTGGTGGGCACAATAACTAAGGAATATTATTAAGATAATGAAAATGTGTGGTAGAAAATGAAGAGAGAGAATGAGTGGAGTGAATAGTAGGTTGGTTGAATAAATTGTATGGTGGAAATTGAAGAGAGAGAATGAGTGGGTGGGGTAGGGAAAATAAAAAATAATAAAAAACTTTCTAATTTTGGCAGTCTACACTAAGGTGGGACGGACGAAAAAGGAAAGAAGTCTACACTAAGGTGGGACGGAGGGAGTATATAAAAGCAGAAACATTTCAAGACCATACAGCTCGCCACGTGGAATTTCAAGTCAGCTCTATGTTCACCAATTATTAGCCGCCATGTGTCACATTCAATGAAGAGTTTTATTATAAATTTTGATTTAAACACAAATTTTAGCAAATATTTTTAAACGTAATAAATTCAAACTACAGTGGTTCAACTACTTCATCTGAAAGAATGTGATGGTGGTAGAAAGTAGAAACATTGTCTTGGAGCATGCACTGATTTCTCTTATCATTATCCCCCATATTAGATTTTAGATTATTAGATTAGTTTATTTTATTGGATTAAATTTAATTTGTTTAAATTGTATTATTCTCTCCATCCTAATTTCACCATGTTGTTTTTATAATATTTAATTATTAGATTCATTATGTCCGTCGAGTATCGACGGGTTACTGACTAGTATACTTTATAAAATAGAAATGTTTATTATTTTATATTAATAGGACCCACGTGTAATACTCACGACAATAATTCAATTATTATTCTCTATCCAATTTTTTCTCTCCTATATTATTTTTATACTTGCAACAATTATTTCACTAATATTTTTCTTTAATTTCTGTCAAATAATAAGGATGTAGTTTGTATTTGGTGATGGCCAAATGGGTCGGTCCGATCCATGCGGATCAACCCGCGGGCGGGACGGGTTGAAGCCCGTCAGCCCATCTGATCAAACAGGCCTAAACTCAGCCCGGTCCGGTCGATTATAAAATATAAAATCACTTAGACATAAGAAAATTAGTTGTTTTATATATAAAAAAGATAGAAAAAAACTAAACAAATGAAAGTGTATAAAAGAAAATAGGGACGAAATACCCTTTATTTTTATTTTATTTTTTGAAATTTTTATTGACTAGGAAATAATATTTTAGACTTTTTTTATTACTGATATTTTTTACAAATAGGTACATAATAAAGATAAAAAAAAAAACTAAACAAATGAAAGTATATAAAATAAAAGAGGGACGGACTACCCTTTATTATTTTAATATTTATTAATTTTTTATTGACTAGGAAATAATATTTTAAACTTTTTTTATTACAGATATTTTTTTCAAAAAGGTATATAAAAAAAAAGATAAAAAAAAACTAAACAATTTAAAGTATATAAAATAAAAGAGGGACGGACTATCCTTTATTTATTTTTATTTTTTATTAATTTTTTATTGACTAGAAAATAATATTTAAGACTTTTTTTATTACTGATATTTTTTTCAAAAAAGTATACTCCCTCCGTCCCACGATAATCTGCAAAAAGACACATTTTGGACGTCCCACAATAATCTGCAAAGTCCCAAAATGGAAATGGGATCCACTTGTCTCTACTCACAACCATTACCCACTTACTCCACTTTCTCTCTCCTACCCAACCATCTATACTCACAATACATCATATTTATCACTTTCTCCTTAATTCTTGTGTCATCCCAATTTGTGGATATAATCATGGGACGGAGGGAGTATAAAAAAAGATAGAAAAAAACTAAACAATTTAAAGTATATAAAAGAAAAGAGGAACGGTCTATCCATCATTTATTTTTATTTTTTTATTAATTTTTTATTGACTAGGAAATAATATTTTAGATTTTTTTTATTACTGATATTTTTTACAAATAGGTACTCCCTCCGTCCCAGACCAAGGGTCCTCGGGGGGGATTTCACGCTTCTTAAGAATTTTTTTTAAAGTGGGTAGAAAATTTTAGGAGAGAGAATGTAAAAGTTAAATGTGTGGTAGGGAATAGAAGAGAGAATGTAAAAGTTAAATGTGTGGTAGGGAATAGGAAAGAGAATGTAAAAGTTAAAAATATTTAATAGGAGAGAGAATGAGTGGGAGGAATAGTAATGGTTTTTTTTGTAAATATATGGAGATGATAAGGGTATAAATATATGGAAAACTTTCCATTTAAGGAAAGGGACTCTTGGTCTGGGACGGACCAAAAGGGAAAGTAGGACTCTTGGTCTGGGACGGAGGGAGTATATAAAAAAGATTAAAAAAAAAAAAACTAAACAAATGAAAGTATATAAAAGAAAATGAGGTAATAATGTAATCAATTTAATAATAGAAACTCTATGAATATTTATTTCATAATTTTTTGGGGGAAATTTTCATTGTCTTCAAATGATACAATTTAAAATTATATAGTCTTAAAATAAAAAATCTTCAAATCTTCAAATGAGTCTTCAAATCTTCAAAGTAATTATGGTCTTCAAATTTAACAAAGTCTTGAAAACAAATGAGTCTTCAAATCTTCAAACTAATTATGGTTTTCAAATCTTCAAAGTCTTCAAAAAGCTTTAGATCTTCAATATTGTTATTGTTTCAAAGTCTTTGAATTTGTTAAATTCTTCTTCTTCTAGTATCCTTCTCGCAAAAACTTCTCGTTGAGATTGTCTTCTTCGAGACTTTCATAATCATCGTCTTCAAGATCCCGGAATGTGTCTTGTTTTCTCAAATCTGCGTCATTCCAATCCGCAAAACAAATCAATCTCTCGATAAGAGCGGGTTTGAGTTGGTTTCGCTTTGACGTCACCACTCTTCCTGCAGAACTAAAAGCAGCCTCCGATGCTACCGTGGACACCGGAGGGGTAAGTAGATCACGTTTCATCACCGAAAAAATAGGATAAATATTAGCATGCGATTTCCACCATTATAGGACATTTAAGTTTTTAAAACTTTCACCATCTAAGAGGTAATATGTGCTTTCAAGGTATTGGTGTAATTCATCTACACAACTTTGAGAACCACTACTAGATGAGGATGAAGTTTTTCCTTCTGTCATGAAACTTCATCCTTTTTTAACATTTTTTTTGCTCCACTCCCTTTTTTTCGGATGTTGTGTGTGGTCCCTTTAGTGTTCTACAATAGTGGTCAAACAAACGATATAGGATTGTGTGAATTTCCCTAAGTTTGCTCTTGGACAAAGTTATTACAGCATCTGGGTTAAGGTCGGGCCTCATATTCTTGTAAAATTCATCAAATAAGTCACCCAATGAGAAGAACTTAATCCTAGGATCCATTATGGTCGCTAATTGGGAAACTACGGGAAAATGTTCATAATATTTTGTAAATTTACTTTCCATTTGCATAACGACACCTCCAAACAAGGCATGTGATCTAAATTGCCTAATAACTTCACTTAGGACATTTATCTCACGGCACAAAAGATGGGAAGTGGGATAATAACTTTTATCTCATACTTGGAGAAATTTCAACTACAACTTCAATCAACCATAATCTACTAAATTACATCGCAAACCCCCAAAGATTTTGTTTTACAAAAGAGTTTTATATACAACTTTATGAAGGAGTAATACTTAATAAAAACTCCAGACAACCTACTCATATACATAACCTTACAAGTCCCCAAAAGCAAAAGTCCACAATCTTATCCCCGGCCTCACTGGTTCAGGTCACCTATCTCAGCACAATCTAAAACAGTAAAAGGAAAGGGGTGAGAATAAATCTCAATAAGCTATTATGAATGCAGCAAGATGCCAAATAAGATGCAACACATAGCATGGTTACACATAACACATTATTAAAGCGGTAAACACCTTACGTTACCTCATTTTACCTTTCCCGTCTGAACAATAAGTCGTACAACGTGGGAGTAAAACTCCACTCCTTGGTGAACTGCCTCCATGCACATTCACCGCTTATAAGACTCATACTCCAGAGATCCATATAAGAAAATCAGATACTTATATTACCCTTAATCAAAGTATCATATAATATCGCCGCTATCTGTAAAGCTTTTGGCTTAATACAGAAGCATTCCACCTAATCACCAAAATCGCAGCGGACTGTAAGGCTTTTGGCTCAATACAGCTGCTAGCACACTCAATCTCTGTGGCCGCGGAGGGCGGTCGCGGGTATGATGAACCTTCAATCACTTATAGAACAAATCAATAATTGATTGAATTCCATTATACCCCCGAATCACATATAACACGTTCAAGCACATAATAGATACTTGAAATAAATCCACAAAAGAGATAAGAATATAACAACATGGTAATGTATACTCATGCTAAATCAATACCATAGTGCAACATTCATTTAATACACTACACATAGAATCATCAATGAATATTAATCCAAGTAATGTAACAATATGGCCAATAAATCCACAAATGGGATGACAATGCAACCATACGATAAACATATCCACACTTGGGATAATCATGCAACCATATAATGAACATATCCACCCTTGGAATAACAAGTTAACAACATAGTATATAAATCCACACTTTGGATAATAATGAACCAATGTAATGACTGCACATTTACAAACTAGCACGATAGTGTAACACACAGCTTCTACACTATTCAAACCAATCACCAAGGATATGGGGCAAGTAAGGCCACTATGAATCATAAACCATTCCTACATAATCATTACGCAACCTCAAATAGCCTTAATAGAGGTTCAAGATCTACTTCCCAAGTTTGAACTACTTTGGTGAAGTTACTAACCAAGCTTATCAACCGTTTTCCGGACAATATTTAAACTACTTCCCCAAATCCATTTTGACCCAATAAGACGTCATGGTGTAGCCAAAGTATTCTACTTTAATCTAGGTTAAAGAGGATTCATTTTGGTTCTAGTTTGATTAGGTTTAAACAGCTCACAAATTGGATCATAGTCACCAGGCCAGGGCACGACTCGTGCCCCAGGGCACGACTCGTGCCCCTTTGACCTTTCCCAGATTCATGCGTCCCTAGCAAAGGCACGACTCGTGATTCCACAGGGAACGACTCGTGCCTTAGGGCACTACTCGTGCCATTTCATCCCCAAGTTGATCAGAACGAATTAACCTCAAATCCACGAGTCGTCTCCACGAGTTGGCCATGGGCATTACTCCATTTCTCAACCCAAGAGAGTGTCTTAACATTTCAAACCACAATTATAGCCACAATATCAACATCAAATCATTCATGATCATTTAATAGGAGGAAGGTCATAATAATTCACTTCTAACTCTAGTAACTTGGCCAAACCCACATTCAATATTTACACTTAAACCATTAATATCCCCAATTACTCTATACCACTCCTCTTTCAACTTAGATCACCAATTTACAACTAAAATCAATTCAACCTTGACTAGACCATTCCAACTCAATTCACATTCTTCAAAATACCAAAAATCATTTTCTTTCAACAAGAGATTAATTAACACATAAAGTGAGCAATTATTAGAAGGAAGTCATAATAACTTACCTAGCAAATATGGGGTGGAATGAAGATTTTCTTAGCTTGATGTGCTCCCCTCTTCACCCCGAACACGGAAGTACAATTGAATTGCTAAATGGAGAGAAATTGCTTGCTCTAGAAACTTGGAAAGGAAGGTTTTAGGGAGAAGCTTTTCATGGATTTTAATGGAGGAAGGAAGAAGAAATGATGAGAGAAAAGTGGGAAGGTGAATGAGAAGGATGGAGGAAGCATGGAAGGAGTATGGGAAAAAGTAGGGGGCTTTGACTAAGAAGAGGGAGGGGAGGAAAATAGGGGATATGCCCCCCCCCCATATCCACATAATTAAAATCTTCCCAATTACAACATTTAAGCCCCTAAATTTTCAAGGAATGAAATTAAACATTCTACTACTATCCTCTACACAAGTACCACCCAACTACTCATAATATTTTATTTATTTATTTTATTATAACTCCACCACACTACTTAAAATAGTTTATTGATTTTCAATTATTATACTTCCCCAAAATACTTTAATCTATTTCCATTTAATTCTAAGGCTTTAAGATTATCTCATAACCATTTTAAATTACCATAATAAATCAAAGACATAAATTAAGCACATAAAGTCAACAAATAATATAAAAGGCATATAATATGATACTAAAATAGTGCCTAGGTTTAGGGTCGTTACACTCACTCCCCCTTAAAGAAAATTCTCCCCGAATTTTAAACTTGATTACCTTAAGGATCAATAACAAAGGGTACTTCCCCAAACATTTCAAATTACAACCTTCAAATAGTTTTCTCAAAGTCATGATTCTTATATACATTCTCACAATCCAAATATTCTAGAATTTAATCCCGAAATTGCAATTCTAATAACTCTCAACGGTACTTCCGCATAAGTCCAATCCGGCTAATCATCATTAGGGAAATAACTCCATACAAACGAGGGGTCATGCAAACTAAAAACTACTATTATACCCAAACTCGTTAAGGTTAATTAACTTCTCAGGTTGAAAGGAAATCCATCATACAACACAGAACCTATTCTTCTAGAATCTGAATAGTTTTCTAATCTCTTCCTTTCGAGTAACTAAATTCTCCAACTCTTAGGGTCGGTAACAAATCCCAAAGGGAGCTTCAAAAAGATAAGGTTCCCACTTAAATAATGCAACACAATTGCAACCACTCTCGAATAGGGAATAAGAAAAATTTTGCTTTATCTAAGTTAACTTCCTCGAAGCATACCCTGTCATTTTCCCATTTTGCATATTATCACAATCTAATCTTCCTCTAATACACACTTAAAATTTCACAAAGTCCCCACATCCACTCGGTAAGGTAAGAATTGGATCTATAGTCAATCTATTCTCCATCTCTTATCCATATGGTTTACCCTTATTACATTCTACACCATTGATATATCCTTCCGAGTTAACTAAATCTACGATTTTTCAATTTTCAATAACTCCTTAAACATTCCTTCGGTAGCACTTGTCAACCCAAAGATCACAGACTCAATCCTCGTAAGATCCATGGTAACATACAAGCTTAAGACTATAGAACCCAAAATTCGAAATCTTCTCGAGCCAACTCACACTAGCTAGACCTTGCATACAAGGACTTCTCACAAAGAATCATTAACCCTACTCTCAAATGATTTTCATGATCCTCTCGTAACTTTAATTAAACACAGAAGTCATCCATCATAATTACCATAAAGCCATCAAGATAAGGATTAAAAATTTGGCTTATCATACCCATAACCAAAACACGAGATACCTTGATGAAAGCACAATTACCATCTATCCAAAATTAGCACATAAAATTTTTGAAAAGACTTCTTATGCAAGTCTGATACATACCAAATACCCTTCACACTTTTAACCAAAATTTCCACATTAAATGCCTATATATAACAAGAATTTCACATAAAAGTTTATCGGTATCAAATATCAATATAAGCAAATTAGGCATAGAAAAGGAGACTCATTTATTATGATAGTCTACCAATACACAACAACTAAATAACCATCCAATTCAAGTATATCTCATAATCACAAGTCGGTAATCATACCAAATCAGCTGGCAATACATGCCCAGCTATAACCACATCACCATCGTGGTAAACCAAAGAAGGTTCGAGGTACTCTCTCATAAGAGAAGAAACCTCTATTACATAAGACAATATCAAGCAATGTATGCCACATAGAAGCAAAAAAAAATGATATGCCACACATAATGATATGGAACAGGATCTATAAGGATATGACCCCTAACTTCTAAGACAGGAAATATACCTCTAGTGACCTCTGAGGGATCTATCTCTCCTGAACCCGAAACACACACTCGACCATAGACCTTCTCTTTCGGTTCCCCTTTGTTATCTCTTTTGGTACCACCTCTTTGTCGTCCACCTTGCTGACTGCTGCCTGAAGCTCGCTCCTGCTGCAACCTTGGGCAATTCCTCCTAAAGTGCCCCATCTCTCCACACTTGATACACTTGCCTTGCTTACTCCAACACTGATCTTCGGTATGTCCAATCTTCTTGCAAAAATTACATTTCTTCCCATACTGTCTGGATTTTGGCCTAGATGAAGAAGCTACAACAAGCTCCCCTCTCATACTCCCTGAAGTTGAATTCCTTGGTTGTCCTCTAGTGATTTTAGATCCTTGCCCTCGATACTTTTGTTTATTACTAATCCCACTTCCGGATCTTCCATTATTTTTCTCAATGTCATTCTCGACCTTATATGCTCTTTCTATGGCTGTCTGATAATTGGTGAAACTATCAATCAATAATTTCTTCCTAAACTCAATCCTCAAACCTTTTACAAACCTATAAACTCTTCTCACTTCATGCGATACCAAATGAGGGCAACACCTAGCTAATTCCTCAAACCGGACTGAATACTGATTCATCGTCATGTTCCCTTGTTTTAGTCTTAAGAATTCAATCTCCTTCTTATCCCTTGTAACCATTGAAATGAAATAATCCTCGAACTGCTGGGTGAAATTATCCCAAGTCTGGGGTGTATGATCCCGCTCCCAACTTCCCTTCAATATCTGCCACCACTGATCAGCTGGACCTTCAAGTTTGAAAACGGCATATCTAACTTTCTCTTCGTTGCGACTCTCCATAACCTCAAAGATTTTGTTCATTTTTGCTAACCATTTTTCTGCCCTTAACGGATCCGGATATCCATTAAAACTCGGTGGATTCATCTTCACAAACCTTTCCAATTCATCACTTTGACCTCCTTCAGGTTGATTCGGAACTGATCCTCTATTCTGTACAAACATCCTGAATAATTTCATCATCTCTTCATTCTGAATTCCACCTATACCCATATCTCCTTCATTTTCTAGAACCTTTCGCTGATCATCATTGCTTTCGGCCATTAGAACGAACTCCTGCATTAAACACTCGGCGTCAATTACCACACATTCCCCCTTAGTTTAGACATCTACCCTTGACCTCTAACTAAGCTCTGATACCAACTGTGAGCACCCCAACCCGGGACCTAACGCGTGTCCCGAGCTTGAGAAGCCCAAACTAAGAAATCCCATCTTAATTTTTGAAAACTTTTATTCCACCTTTAAAAGAAAACCAATTCTCAAACTTCCAATTTAAAATCAACTGATAATATCTCCTACTTGGAGAAATTTCAACTACAACTTCAATCAACCATAATCTACTAAATTACATCGCAAACCCCAAAAGATTTTGTTTTACAAAAGAGTTTTATATACAACTTTATGAAGGAGTAATACTTAATAAAGACTCCAGACAACCTACTCATATACATAACCTTATAAGTCCCCAAAAGAAAAAGTCCACAATCTTATCCCCGGCCTCACTGGTTCAGGTCACATGTCTAAGCACAATCTAAAACAGAAAAAGAGAAGGGGTGAGAATAAATCTCAATAAGCTATTATGAATGCAGCAAGATGCCAAATAAGATGCAACACATAGCATGGTTACACATAACACATTATTAAAGCGGTAAACACCTTACGTTACCTCATTTTACCTTTCCCGTCTGAACAATAAGTCGTACAACGTGGGAGTAAAACTCCACTCCTTGGTGAACTGCCTCCATGCACATTCACCGCTTATAGGACTCATACTCCAGTGATCCATATAAGAAAATCAGATACTTATATGACCCTTAATCAAAGTATCATATAATATCGCCGCTATCTGTAAAGTTTTTGGCTTAATACAGAAGCATTCCACCTAATCACCAAAATCGCAGCGGACTGTAAGGCTTTTGGCTCAATACAGCTGCTAGCACACCCACTCTGTGGCCACAGAGGGGCCGGTCACAGGTATGATGAACCTTCAATCACTTATAGAACAAATCAATAATTGATTGAATTCCATTATACCCCTGAATCACATATAACACGTTCAAGCACATAATAGATACTTTAAATAAATCCACAAAAGAGATAAGAATATAACAACATGGTAATGTATACTCATGCTAAATCAATACCATAGTGCAACATTCATTTAATACACTACACATAGAATCATCAATGAATATTAATCCAAGTAAGGTAACAATATGGCCAATAAATCCACAAATGGGATGACAATGCAACCATACGATAAACATATCCATGTTAGAGTCGAAACCTAACGGTTTATTTAATTCCGCAAGCGCACGGGCTATTGTAATATAGCGGGTGCAAGTACGGGTCGATCCCACAGAGACAGGGTTTACTTAGGGGATATTTTTGTCTTTAGAAAATATAGAAAAGATTGGGGGTAGATAAAACTTGTTTTAGAATAATAGAGAGAGCATAAACAGAAAATACTTTAATTGAAATCTTATAAAACGAAGCATTCTCGGGATTGGAATTCATACACATATTCTTATTCATCAAATTGTCATTGTCTTAGAAATAAAAGGTTTTCATAAAAAGCAAGGATGGTATGTTAAGCCTACGCTACTTCGGGCTAAGACAATAGCGTTTGTATTCTTCACTAATTATGTCTTAACTGTTTGAGATTTCCGTTTACGTTATTCCCGCCCTGTCACAAACGGGCGTTCCGGCTTATCTCTAGCTGACCATAATTAGTAAGAATTCATTAAGGACGGAAGTCAACATACTTTCCATTAAAGGGACATCCCTAGGCCATTGAACTACTCTCGTGATCAATGAAACCTAGTTTCTTTATATGGTTCCGTCAATCGAGATTCTCCGCTAGGTACTTCTCTCAATTGACAGAATCATACAAATTGGATATTTCCAAAATGTAAGGCATTTAGAGAATAATATAAAGAGATTGTTTTAGATGAAGGAAAAAGACAAGACTAAACATTTTTAAATGATGAATAATCATGCTTTTGAGTTTCCAACCCAAGAATATGGGGGATTACTCACAAGCCATTAATAACATAAAAGTAGAAATAAAGGTTGAGTAAGAAAGACTTATGAATAAAGAAGATGATTGCTGAGAATAATGCTTCCCTTTTATTGCTTTTCCTCCAAAGTGATTCCAAGAACAAATAATAACTTTGATCTTCAAACTCCTTTGGAAAATTGTTGTCACAAATGTTTTCTATCTATGTAATATCAGTAATTTCTCTCTAATAATTCGTATCTAAGACTGATTACAAGGGTCCTATTTATAAATGGGAGGAGACTCTTCAATTGGGTGCCATCAAAAGGTGCCTTTACATCTGCAGTCACGACTTGCACGGCCGTGTCAAGGATTTTGCACGGCCGTGTCCTCTTTGGCGCCAGTTTTGAATTTGAACTTGGAGACTTGCACGGCCGCTCCCAAAATAGCTGCACGGCCGCTCCGAGGCTTGGCACGGCCAGGGCTCTTCAGTGCTCGGCCGCTCCATGGGCCAAGATGGCCGGTCATGGCCTATGATGCACGGCCGCTCCTACTTTTGCTGCACGGCCGCTCCGACTGGTTTTCAGCTTTGAGTGTTTATTTTGCTTGGTGTTCCTCCATCCTTTCGGACCAATTAGCCCAAGTATCCTTTAGATATAAAATGACCCTAAAACCTGTCTAGAAATGTATAAAACATACCAAAAACGTAAAATCTAATAAAATAACAAAAGTAAGTAAAAAGTACTAAAAACTAAATAAAAAGTGATGATTTATTTATGTAAAAGTATATAAAAACTAGGATAATTGACTATATAATAGCCACTTATCAATCCACACTTGGGATAATCATGCAACCATATAATGAACATATCCACCCTTGGAATAACAAGTTAACAACATAGTATATAAATCCACACTTTGGATAATAATGAACCAATGTAATGACTGCACATTTTCAAACTAGCACGATAGTGTAACACACAGCTTCTATACTATTCAAACCAATCACCAAGGATATGGGGCAAGTAAGGCCACTATGAATCATAAACCATTCCTACATAATCATTACGCAACCTCAAATAGCCTTAATAGAGGTTCAAGATCTACTTCCCAAGTTTGAACTACTTTGGTGAAGTTACTAACCAAGCTTATCAATCATTTTCCGGATAATATTTAAACTATTTCCCCAAATCCATTTTGACCCAATAAGACGTCATGGTGTAGCCAAAGTATTCTACTTTAATCTAGGTTAAAGAGGATTCATTTTGGTTCTAGTTTGATTAGGTTTAAACAGCTCACAAATTGGATCATAGTCACCAGGCCAGGGCACGACTCGTGCCCCTTTGACCTTTCCCAGATTCATGCGTCCCTAGCAAAGGCACGACTCGTGATTCCACAGGGCACGACTCGTGCCTTAGGGCACGACTCGTGCCATTTCATCCCCAAGTTGATCAGAACGAATTAACCTCAAATCCACGAGTCGTCTCCACGAGTTGGCCATGGGCACGACTCGTGCCAAGGGGCACGACTCGTGCCACGTCCAGAAACTAACACCAGCAGCAGGTTTTCATACATAACCCAAAAAGAACCAAAACCCAAACTAAGCTTCATCTAATTTGTGAACATCAAAAGGTTTACTAACTTCACTAGTGTCATTATAAACCATTTAAACCCAAGGTAGTATAACCTAGACTAATTACACTTTGATTTCCTACTCATTTCACCACCACATTACATTCTTAATCTAACTCAACCCATTTTCTTATACTATTTGTCACTTCCATGAACAACAATTTTATCCTAGGTCATTACTCTATTTCTCAACCCAAGAGAGTGGCTTAACATTTCAAACCACAATTATAGCCACAATATCAACATCAAATCATTCATGATCATTTAATAGGAGGAAGGTCATAATAATTCACTTCTAACTCTAGTAAGTTGGCCAAACCCACATTCAATATTTACACTTAAACCATTAATATCCCCAATTACTCTATACCACTCCTCTTTCAACTTAGATCACCAATTTACAACTAAAATCAATTCAACCTTGACTAGACCATTCCAACTCAATTCACATTATTCAAAATACCAAAAATCATTTTCTTTCAACAAGAGATTAATTAACACATAAAGTGAGCAATTATTAGAAGGAACTCATAATAACTTACTTAGCAAATATGGGGTGGAATGAAGATTTTCTTAGCTTGATGTGCTCCCCTCTTCACCCCGAACACGAAAGTACAATTGGATTGCTAAATGGAGAGAAATTGCTTGCTCTAAGAATTTGGAAAGGAAGGTTTTAAGGAGAAGCTTTCCATGGATTTTAATGGAGGAAGGAAGAAGGAATGATGAGAGAAAAGTGGGGAGGTGAATGAGAAGGATGGAGGAAGCATGGGAGGAGTATGGGAAAAAGTAGGGGGCTTTGACTAAGAAGAGGGAGGGGAGGAAAATAGGGGATATGGCCCCCCTATATCCACATAATTAAAATCTTCCCAATTACAACATTTAAGCCCCTAAATTTCCAAGAAATGAAATTAAACCTTCTACTACTATCCTCTACCCAAGTACCACCCAACTACTCATAATATTTTATTTATTTATTTATTTTATTATAACTCCACCATACTACTTAAAATAGTTTATTGATTTTCAATTATTATACTTCCCCAAAATACTTTAATCTATTTCCATTTAATTCTAAGGCTTTAAGATTATCTCATAACCATTTTAAATTACCATAATAAATCAAAGACATAAATTAAGCACATAAAGTCAACAAATAATATAAAAGGCATATAATATGATACTAAAATAGTGCCTAGGTTTAGGATCGTTACAAATTTGGTAGTCCATTTGATGACTAGAAAAGTATTCAGTGAGGACCACCCTATATTCGACAGCTCTCTTCAACATTTTATATGTTGAGTTCCACTTAATATCCTCGGCCACTTGAGGTTTCTTGTATTTCATGTTATAAGCGGCGCACAAATCGGCATAAATTTTCAACCTTGGACTGGAATTTTTGATAACATTGGAGGCCATGTTTTGATGCTATTGGCGACAGGCTTTAGTGAGTGGATCAAGTCTTGGACACACAGATTAACAATGTGGCATGTACACCTAACATGAAACAAAGCGCCATCTAGGGGAGGGTTAAGAGCTTGGATCAACATTATGGCGATGAGGGTATTATAAGTCGCATTATCAAAGGATATTGTTAAAATTTTGTTGGTGATAACATACTCACCTAATACATCCTTAAAGTGACTTGTACATTGCAAAGCTGTGTGGGGATAGGACATTGTTCTAAAGGAAATCACCTTCTTTTGCAACCTCCACTCCTCATCAATCCAATGAGCGGTTATACAAGTAAAGGTTTCAGAACTAGAACTTAGAGTGGCCTTCCAAGCATCGGTGGTCAAGCAAACACTGCCCTTGAATTTTTGGAGGTCGCTCGCTAGTTGAAGTTGACGAGTTTAGAAGAGCTTCTTTATATGCCTACTAATAGTTTGGTGGCTCATTGGTTGGTATGACGGGTTGAGGCCTCTAGAATAGCGGGTGAGTCTATCATCATCCGAAAGTGAAAGAGGCAATCGACAACTCACTAGTAACATCGTTATCAAATCGACGTCCACTTTTGGGTAAGTGATACATGGTATATTTAGTTGCGTTTGCACGGTACCATATATCCCTTTAGCTGCTTCCTTATCATGTTTATCCATGTGCCTCTTTATATGGGAGGTATCATGTACACTCGCCGGGTTTAAAAAATTTTGAGCACCTCTTGCATTTGGCCTTTGTTTCACCGTCAATAATTACTAAATCATATAAATTGACATATTTGGACACTCTAGTTTATGCCTTTGCGTTACCCTTAACCTTACCCCTTACCCCACTAGGTGCACTACCCGAGGCAACATCGGTAGTAGGTGTATTTGGAATTGTGCGGGTTTCGTGGATGACTTGTATATCGTCATCGTCATCCCCCTCCCCACCCTCATCTATGTCGTCTATATGATGATATGTTCTATATGTATAGTTTGTGTTGAGTTCATTCATCCAATTCGGGGTCGAATCCGGAGTATAGCCGCGAAATGGAGGGGTGTTGATTAGGTTCGAGGATTGATTAATTAGATCAAACATAATTTGATCATTACGGTGCAAAAGGGAATTATCTATTGAGTGGCGGGTTGAAATGGGTACATTTTGATTTTGAGTTTGATTTTGTGGTGGTGGTGGGGGGGAATATGCAAATATATCATTAACTATATCTTCCATGATAACTAGCAATATAAATTACCTAGCAATTAAAATTAAAAATGCAACACTTAAAAAAATTAATTTTTGAAAATTTATAAGAATTAAATAATTTTGGCAATAATTTACTAACAATAAAAGTAAACAATTATTTTTTTTTTTGTAATTTTCGAAATAAAAGTATTTTTTTTTTGGGATTTTCGAAATTTATGAAGATTAAAAAAAAATTAACTACTAAACACAATATTTAACTAGCGAGTAAACAATTAAATAATCAAGCAATAAAATTACCTTAAAGACTTCAACTCTTACGATGTAATCACAAATATTCGACTTAAAAATAATTTGATGATTTGGGTTTGAGAGAATTCTATGATGAATTGAAATTTTTTTGTGAATGCTAATGTGCCTTGGATGATCCACATCTCAGGGTCAGGCGCCGATGAGCACATTGAACTATCCATGTGGCTGAGAGCCCTCACAGACCAGGCACAACGACGCAATTATCAGGGGCGCGCTCTACCCACTGAGCTAATAAATTGTCGCTGCGAGCCCCCCCCACTGGGGGCTGTCATATCTTATCTGTCTCACTCTCACTTTGAACACCAATGATTAATATATTCATTATTCATTATATGTCATATCTTATCTTTGACGACCCCGATAATAGACACTATTTAATGACTTGTTAAGCACGTGGGGTTCGGGTGGAAATATTTCATATTGTGCATTTTATGATTTATTTGACTTTATGTGACTATTTTTATGTTTGTTTGAAATTAGTAAGTTAGAATTTGCATTAACTAATTTATGTGAAAATGGGATGAAATTGAATTAAAACTAATGTTTTAGGGTATAAAGGGAATAATAATGAAAGCTTCTTATGAAATTATAAGAAAGATAAATTTATTAAAATGTTTAGTTGTGTTAAAATGATTAATGGTAAATGGGGTTAAATGGGGAGGATTAAAGTCTAGTTATAAAAGTATAAAGTTAAGAAAGGGCCTTATGGTAATTAGTTAAAGCTTATCCAAGGATTTACAATTGGTGAAAGCCTTTTATCTAAAATTCATTTTTGCTCTGTATCCTTACTCCTCTTCAAAGTCATTTCCATGGAGAGCAAGAAAACCAAACCCTAGTTCTTCTTTAGAAAATTCTAGCTCCTTTAATACTTCTTCGTTTCCGGATTGGATTGCGGATTCGGGTTCCTGGTGGAGAGGGGATCATTTGAAGCTACTCAATAAATTATTTTAATTTTCATCATTCAAGTAAGTTATTATGTTTTATTTCAAATAATTGTTCATATAATGATGTTATTTGATAATGGGTTTGAGGAAATGATTTTTAGTGGTTAAAACCATGAGAATTTATTTTAAAAAGTGTTTTTGTAAAAGCTGAAATTGATTTGGGTGGAAATGAGAGACTTGGAATGAAAGAGTAATGGTGTAAGGTTAAATGGTGTTCTTGTTTTGTAAAAGTGATTGCATGGATCAATGAGTTGTAAATTGGTTCCAAATGGATGGGGATAATGTTAGAATGGTTTAGGATATGAGTTAGAAGTGTTGGTACTGATTTTTGTTTGCTTTGGCCCTGTTTTAGACTCCTGGAAAACAGAGTAAATGGGTACAAATGGGTTATGTTTTGTTACTACTACTGTTCTGGTTTCTGGTGTCTGATTTTACCCGTGGCACGAGTTGTGCTTCGAGGCACGAGTCGTGCCATCTTGGCCACTCGTGACCACGAGTCGTGAACCATGGGCCAAGTCGTTCCGAGTAGATTGGAGGAAAAAGGCACGAGTCGTGCCATAGGGCACGAGTCGTGCCCTGAACTGAAATTTTGTATCAACTTTGAAGGCTTGGAAACCAAATCAAATGAGAACCAAATTGATCACTCTTTAACTTAAATAACAGTATAGACTTTTAGCTACAAAATGATACTTTAGTTGATCAAAATGGAATAGTAGAAGTACTTGTAATATGGGCGCGAACTTGTTGCGTAACATTGAGTTATACTTAGCCAAAGTAACTTCAACTTGGTAAATAGTATGTGGACCTTTATAGAGGTTATATATTATTGCATATGGTCTATGTAGGAATAGTTTGTTATACTTTCCTACTTTATTTGAGTTCATATGCGTTGATATTATTGTTCATAGTGCATGAAATAGATGTTGCACTCTAGTATGGATTGAACATGAGTATTGTTGTACCATGTGGATATACTTTCATCCCTTTTTGTGGATTTCATTTCAAGTAACTTATATGTGCTTGAATTGTGGTTAATCAGCTGATGTTTAGGGGTATAACGGAATACGATCAATTATGGAAAGTGTGACCTAATGTGATCGGATTACGTTATACCTGTGACTGTCCCCGTCTGTGGCCGCATTGGGGTTATAGCATCTGTATTGAGCCAAAAGCCTTACAGTAGTTGCTACTATCTTATATGGTTCCCCGAAAACGGGTCTTATAAGATGTGAATATGCCTAAGCTTCACAAGAGAGGAGTTATTATAATAGCTCTCTCCGTTATATGTTATTGGTTGAGATGTATTGATATTCTCCAATTGATATGACTTATTGGTCTGACGAGAAAGGTAAACCAAGGTAATGGAATGTGTTTACGGCTTTTCCAACGTGATTATATGCACCTTATATGTGTTGCATTTACTTGACATCTTTATACATGCATAATAACTTATTGAGATTTATTCTCACCCTTCTTCCTTTATTGTTTTAGATCGAACTGAGACAGGAGGACCGGGCGGTGAGGCGGTACGGAGTTTGTGCTTGATTTTGGGTTTGTCGGGTATGTTGATGATTAGATGGTTGTATTTTGGTTGTTACTCCTTTGTTGGAGTTTGTTAATAGAACAAGTTATGTAAATTGGTAAGTTATGGCTTAACTTTTGTCTATATGGAAACCAAGTAAGTAGTAGTTAAAATGGTAGTAGATAGAGTTTTGTAAAGGTTTGTAAATAAGTTTGGGTTGAAAGTTAGTTCATGTTTTATTCCCCTTTCCTCCAAAGTGGAGATGTCCTCAAGTTTAGAGTTAGTTTCTTTTTAAGTCAAGTATAAATGTTTTGAAAAAGTTCAGGTGGTATTTCGGAGTTTGGGCTCTAAGACTCGGGACACGTGTTAGGTTCCGGGTCAGGTGCCCACAGTTGGTATCAGAGCCTCGTCTAGAGGTCAAGGGTAGATGTCTAGTTTAAGGGGGAGTGGGTGATAACTGACGCCGAGTGTTTGATGCAGGTGTTAGTTATAATGGCGGGAAATGAAGATGATCAGCATAGAGCTCACGGGAATGTTGGTAATGAAGGGGGTAATGGTAATCCGAACATTGAGATGATGGACATGTTTAGAACTTTCCTACAGAATATGGCTAATCAAGGAAGAGCTCAACAACAACCTGAAGGGAGGCAAGGGCACGGACTTGAGAAATTTGTGAAGATGAATCCTCCTAGTTTCAATGGTGATCCTGATCCGGTGAAGGCGGAAAGGTGGTTAGAGGCAATGAACAAAATCTTTGCGGCGATGGAGAGTCCGGATGAGGAGAAAGTAAGGTGTGCGGTCTTCAAACTAGAAGGAGCGGCAGAGCATTGGTGGAATATCGTTCAAGACAGTTGGGATAGAGAGCATATACCGAGGGCATGGGAGAATTTCACACGTAAGTTTCGAGACCACTTCATTCCAATGGTGACTAGAGATCGGAAGGAGGTTGAATTCCTTAGATTGGAGCAAGGGACTTTGACGGTAGCGCAGTACTCAGCCAAATTCACGGAGTTGGCTCGTTATTGTCCACACTTGGTACACGATGAAGAGAGGCAGTATACGGATTTGTAAAAGGATTGAGGTTGGAGTTCCGTAAGCAACTGTTGACGCATGATTTCAATGATTTCCAAGCAGCGGTGAATAGAGCATATAGAATAGAGAATGATATTGAAGAACACAAAGGCAAGTCGGAAGGAGGAAGTGGAAGCAAACAACGGTTCCAAGTGGCAAAGCTCGGGGCGAGAATAGAGGGCCATCAAGATTTCCAAATCCGGAGAGTAAGAGGCGGAATTGTGGTAACTCCGGTGGTTCGTACTCCTTGAGACGATCAGGGACGGTTTGTGGTTTTTGTAAGAAACCGGGTCATTCGAAGAGATCTTTGGAGCAAATTGGGGAAATGTCTAGAATGTGGGGAGACGGTCACTTTAGAAGAAATTGTCCCAAGTTGAGAGGCAAGCTTCGGGTAGTGGTCAAGGTGGACCACGAGGTGGAGTTAAAAGAGATAACGAAGGAAAGCCTAAGGATAAAGTTCAAGGTCGTGTATTTGCCTTAGGAAGAGGAGAGGTTGACCCGAACGCCGTCATTAGAGGTATTATTCCTGTCTCAGAGTTAAGGCCCGCGTCCTTATAGATCCCTGTCTTCCCATTCGTTTGTTGCATCTCATTTTGCATTTGCATTGCATAAATTACACTGATATTATGCCTTATGTACTTGAGGTGTCGACTCCTATGGGAGAGTGCCTCACTTCTTTTCGTGATATACAATGGTTGTGATGTGGTTATTTGTGGGCACGTGTTGCCGGCGGATTTAGTAGAGTTACAAATCCGGATTTTGATGTTATACTTGGTATGGATTGGTTGAGTCGTTATCATGCCATGGTTGATTGTCATAGAAAGAAGGTCTTATTTGATATCCCTGAAATGCCTTCTTTTGTGTTTGATGCCGACAAGTCTTTGTTTGGTATTCATGTTATTTACGCTATAAAGGCTAGAAAATTGCTTTCAAAAGGGTGTGCGGGGTATTTAGCTTATGTGGTAGATTCCAATAAGAAGTCCCCTGAGTTAAAAGATGTTTTACGTGGTAAATGAATATGGTGATGTGTTTTCTACCGAGTACTCTATGCCTCCTGATCGTGAGGTAGAGTTTTGTATTGATTTAGTGCCCGGTACCACACCTATTTCTAAGGCGCCTTATAGAATGGCTCCTGCTGAATTAAAAGAGTTGAAGACTCAGTTGCAAGAGTTGATAGATAGGGGGTTTATCCGCCCTAGTGTGTCACCGTGGGGGGCTCCTGTTTTATTTGCCCGTAAGAAAGATGGTACTCTGAGATTGTGTATTGATTACCGTCTCCTGAATCAAGCCACTATTAAGAACAAGTATCCTCTCCCGCATATTGATGATACCGTTCGATCGCCTTCAAGGTTCCGTTATTTACTCAAAGCTTGATTTGAGAAGCGGATACCATCAGTTGAAGATTCGGCCTGATAATATTTCAAAGACAGCTTTCAGAACTAGATATGGTCATTACGAGTTCATAGTTATGCCTTTTGGGTTGACTAACGCTCCGGCTGTATTTATGGATATGATGAACTGTATCTTCAAGCCATGTCTTGATAGCTTTGTCGTGGTGTTTATTGATGATATTCTTGTCTACTCTAAGTCCCGGGAGGAGCATGAGACTCATTTGAGAATTGTTCTTTCTCTTCTCCGTGAAAAGCAATTATTCGCCAAGTTTAGTAAGTGTGAATTCTGGCTCGAGCAGATATCATTTTTGGGGCATGTTGTTTCTAGCTCGGGGATTTCAGTTGATCCTTCCAAAATTGAAGTCGTTGTCAATTGGAAGCAACCTTCAACGGTGACTGAGGTTCGAAGTTTTCTTGGTTTAGCGGGGTACTACAGAAGATTCATTGAGGGGTTTTCTCGTATTGCAACTCCATTGACTCATTTGACTCGGAAGGATGTACCGTTTGTGTGGGATGCCAAGTGTGAAGCTAGCTTTGAAGAGTTAAAGAAAAGGTTGACGTCAGCTCCTGTTCTTACACTTCCAGATGGTTCCGAGAATTTTGTGATATTTAGTGATGCCTCGAAGGAGGGCTTGGGATGTGTGTTGATGCAAAATGGGAAAGTGGTTGCGTATGCTTCTCGAAAGTTGTCCCCGGCTGAACAGAACTATCCTACTCATGACATGGAGTTAGCTGCGATTATTTTTGCGTTGCACAAGTGGAAGCACTATCTTTACGGGGCAAGATTTGAGATTTTCACGGATCATAAAAGTTTGAAATATTTATTTACACAAAAGGATTTGAACAATAGGCAACGAAGATGGTTAGAGTTTTGAAGGACTTCGATTGTGTGATTTCATATCATCCGGGGAAGGTGAATGTTGTGGCGGATGCTATAAGCCGGAAGGCTTATTTATCGACTTTGAGTTCTCGGGAGTCAAGGCATGAGTTGCTTTTTGCGAATGTCCGAGCCGTTCCAACTTTGTACAGAGATTTGATGGAAGCTCAATCACTTGATGTGGAATTGAAGAAATTATTGGGACAAGTTCAAGATGGTAAAACCGGGGATTTTTCTTTGAACAGAGATGGACTCCTTACTTTCCGAGGTCGTATTTGCGTTCCTTCATCACCGGAGATCAAGAGAAGGGTTCTAGAAGAGGGCCATAAGTCCAAGTTCGCCGTTCATCCGGGTAGCACGAAGATGTACCAAGATTTGAAACGAGGATATTGGTGGAATGGGATGAAAAGAGAAATAGCGGAATTTGTATCTAAGTGTCTAACCTGTCAACAAGTAAAAGCGGAACATCAAAGACCGGCGGGATTACTTCAACCATTAAAGATTCCGGAGTGGAAATGGGAAGGAATTTCAATGGATTTTGTAACAGGTTTGCCTCTTACAGTAAAGAAGATGGATGCCATTTGAGTTATAGTGGATCGATTGACGAAGTCGGCTCACTTTCTTCCCGTATCAACTAAATTTTCGATGGAGAGACTAGCTCAGTTGTATATGAAGGAAATTGTTAGACTCCACGGGGTTCCAATTAGTATCGTGTCAGATAGAGACCCGAGGTTCACTTCTAGATTCTGGAGGGCATTACACGAAGCTTTGGGTTCCAAGTTATGTTTCAGTACGGCGTTTCATCCTCAGACAGATGGGCAGTCGGAACGCACTATTCAGATTTTAGAGGATATGCTTAGAGCGTGTGTGATGGATTTTCAGTTATCGTGGGAAGATCATTTACCATTAGTCGAGTTCGCCTACAACAACAGTTATCAATCTAGTATTGAGATGGCTCCTTAAGAAGCTTTGTATGGTAGAAGATGTAGATCTCCTATATGTTGGGATGAAGTGGGTGAAGCAAGACTTTGGGGTCCGGATTTGGTTCGGGATTCAACGGAGAAAATCAAAGTGATTCGAGATAGGTTGAAGACGGCTCGAGTAGGCAAAGAGCTACGCCGAGCAATCGAAGACGGGATTTATCCTTCCAAGTTGGTGACATGGTTTTCTTGAAGATTTCTCCGCGAACCGGATCGAAAGGTTTGGGAACAAAGGGAAGTTAGCTCCAAGATTTGTGGGACCATTTGAGATTGTGGAAAAGATCGGGGAACTAGCTTAGGTTGGCGTTGCCTCCATCCTTCTCTTCACTTCACGATGTCTTCCCGTGTGTAATACATGCTTAGGAAGTATTGTCACGATCCATCTCATATCTTGAGTTCACCTCTGAGGAGATCCAAGCCGACATGTCTTATGTAGAAGAGCCTTTAAGAATTTTAGAATTCCAAGTGAAAGAATTGAGAACTAAGAGTATTCCGGTAGTGAAAGTGCTATGGCGGAATCATACTATTGAAGAGGCCACGTGGGAGTTAGAATCGGAAATGAGGGAGAAGTATCCTTCTCTATTTGAGAGTCCAAGTAAGTTTACTTAAAATTCGGGCGAATTTTCTTTAAGGGGGAGTGAGTGTGACGACCCCGATAATAGACACTATTTAATGACTTGTTAAGCACGTGGGGTTCGGGTGGAAATATTTCATTTTGTGCATTTTATGATTTATTTGACTTTATGTGACTATTTTTATGTTTGTTTGAAATTAGTAAGTTAGAATTTGCATTAACTAATTTATGTGAAAATGGGATGAAATTGAATTAAAACTAATGTTTTAGGGTATAAAGGGAATAATAATGAAAGCTTCTTATGAAATTATAATAAAGATAAATTTATTAAAATGTTTAGTTGTGTTAAAATGATTAATGGTAAATGGGGTTAAATGGGGAGGATTAAAGTCTAGTTATAAAAGTATAAAGTTAAGGAAGGGCCTTATGGTAATTAGTTAAAGCTTATCCAAGGATTTACAATTGGTGAAAGCCTTTTATCTAAAATTCATTTTTGCTCTGTATCCTTACTCCTCTTCAAAGTCATTTCCATGGAGAGCAAGAAAACCAAACCCTAGTTCTTCTTTAGAAAATTCTAGCTCCTTTAATACTTCTTCGTTTCGGATTGGATTGCGGATTCGGGTTCCTGGTGGAGAGGGGATCATTTGAAGCTACTCAATAAATTATTTTAATTTTCATCATTCAAGTAAGTTATTATGTTTTATTTCAAATAATTGTTCATATAATGATGTTATTTGATAATGGGTTTGAGGAAATGATTTTTAGTGGTTAAAACCATGAGAATTGATTTTAAAAAGTGTTTTTGTAAAAGTTGAAATTGATTTGGGTGGAAATGAGAGACTTGGAATGAAAGAGTAATGGTGTAAGGTTAAATGGTGTTCTTGTTTTGTAAAAGTGATTGCATGGATCAATGAGTTGTAAATTGGTTCCAAATGGATGGGGATAATGTTAGAATGGTTTAGGATATGAGTTAGAAGTGTTGGTACTGATTTTTATTTGCTTTGGCCCTGTTTTAGACTCCTGGAAAACAGAGTAAATGGGTACAAATGGGTTATGTTTTGTTACTACTACATTACGGTTTTACGGTGTGCGATTTTACCCGTGGCACGAGTCGTGCTTCGAGGCACGAGTCGTGCCATCTTGGCCACTCGTGACCACGAGTCGTGAACCATGGGCCAAGTCGTTCCGAGTAGATTGGAGGAAAAAGGCACGAGTCGTGCCATAGGGCACGAGTCGTGCCCTGAGGGAAATTTTGTATCAACTTTGAAGGCTTGGAAACCAAATCAAATGAGAACCAAATTGATCACTCTTTAACTTAAATAACAGTATAGACTTTTAGCTACAAAATGATACTTTAGTTGATCAAAATGGAATAGTAGAAGTACTTGTAATATGGGCGCGAACTTGTTGCGTAACATTGAGTTATACTTAGCCAAAGTAACTTCAACTTGGTAAATAGTATGTGGACCTTTATAGAGGTTATATATTATTGCATATGGTCTATGTAGGAATAGTTTGTTATACTTTCCTACTTTATTTGAGTTCATATGCGTTGATATTATTGTTCATAGTGCATGAAATAGATGTTGCACTCTAGTATGGATTGAACATGAGTATTGTTGTACCATGTGGATATACTTTCATCCCTTTTTGTGGATTTCATTTCAAGTAACTTATATGTGCTTGAATTGTGGTTAATCATCTGATGTTTAGGGGTATAACGGAATACGATCAATTATGGAAAGTGTGACCTAATGTGATCGGATTACGTTATACTGTATTTGTCCCCGTCGTGGCCGAGATTGGGGTTATAGCATCTGTATTGAGCCAAAAGCCTTACAGAGTTGCTACTATCTTATATGGTTCCCTAAAACGGTCTTATAAGATGTGAATATGCCTAAGCGAGTTCACAAGAGAGGAGTTATTATAATAGCTCTCTCCTTTATATGTTATTGGTTGAGATGTATTGATATTCTCCAATTGATATGACTTATTGGTCGACGGGAAAGGTAAACGAGGTAATGGAATGTGTTTACGGCTTTTCCAACGTGATTATATGCACCTTATATGTGTTCCATTTACTTGACATCTTTATACATGCATAATAACTTATTGAGATTTATTCTCACCCTTCTTCCTTTATTGTTTTAGATCGAAGGCGAGACAAGGGAGGACCGGGCGGTGAGGCCAGGTGTACGGAGTTTGTGCTTGATTTTGGGTTTGTCGGGTATGTTGATGATTAGATGGTTGTATTTTGGTTGTTACTCCTTTGTTGGAGTTTGTTAATAGAACAAGTTATGTAAATTGGTAAGTTATGGCTTAACTTTTGTCTATATGGAAACCAAGTAAGTAGTAGTTAAAATGGTAGTAGATAGAGTTTTGTAAAGGTTTGTAAATAAGTTTGGGTTGAAAGTTAGTTCATGTTTTATTCCCCTTTCCTCCAAAGTGGAGATGTCCTCAAGTTTAGAGTTAGTTTCTTTTTAAGTCAAGTATAAATGTTTTGAAAAAGTTCAGGTGGTATTTCGGAGTTTGGGCTCTAAGACTCGGGACACGTGTTAGGTTTCGGGTCAGGTGCCCACATTATCCGTCTCAGTCTCACTTTGAATGAAAACACCAATGATTAATATATTCATTATTCATTATATGTCATATCTTATCCGTCTCACTCTCACTTTGAACACCAATGATTAATATATTCATTATTCATTATATGTCATATCTTATCCGTCTCAGTCTCACTTTGAATGAAAACACCAATGATTAATATATTCATTATTCATTATATGTCATATCTTATCCGTCTCAGTCTCACTTTGAACACCAATGATTAATATATTCATTATTCATTATATGTCATATCTTATCCGTCTCAGTCTCACTTTGAACACCAATGATTAATATATTCATTATTCATTATATGTCATATCTTATCCATCTCAGTCTCACTTTGAATGAAAACACCAATGATTAATATATTCATTATTCATTATATATCATATCTTATCCGTCTCACTCTCACTTTGAACACCAATGATTAATGGTAAGACTTCGTCTTCTATTTATACAAATTATAATTTTTTTTGACCAAATTTAAATCTAAATATGGCTGTTGGGAGAGGTAATTATGTATCAAAAAATTAAAATCTGATAAATGAGTCATATGTGTAAATTGGATGAAAATACCCCTCAAACGAATTTATTAACGGATATATTTGAAAACATTTTAGACATTTATACAAACAGGTCCGTGCGAACCTTCTTGATCCAGGTCAGTCCCATACAAAACGTACATAACGAATAACGGATCACGGGAAGGGAAGACAGACGCTGGCCAAACAGACGGCGGGTCAGGGCCGAACACGGCCCAAAATGGCCATCTCCATTTGTATTGGGTTTGGGAGTATATATTTAAACCCATACAGAAGCTATTCAGCAACCGTAATTAACTCACTGGTACTTGAAGCTACGTGGCTTAATTACAGCCAGTCAAACACCATGCAAAGTAAAAGCCCCAACAATTAACAAACCAAAAAGAAGCTTGTCCTCCACCCAAAAAACAAAAAATTGAAAATCTAACCCCCCATTATCCACATCAAATCTCACCCCTCCATTTCCACCATCCAACGGTTCAAACTTCCAATTATCACAAACCATATCCTAAGAAATCATTCAAAACAAACTCTTCACTCACTTCCACCATTCTCATTCCAGTTCCACCGATCATGGCGTCGATGGCTCTCAAAACCTTCGTCGGAATCCGCCATCTCTCCTCCGAAAACAACCATGCCCTCTCCATCCCTAAGTCCTCTTCTCAGGCCAAAATCCGAACCAACCGTAAATTTCGTGTTATGGCCGCTAATTCCAGTCCCAAACTCACTGGCCGTAACCTCCGTGTTGCTGTCGTGGGCGGCGGACCCGCCGGTGGAGCTGCTGCTGAAACACTAGCCAAGGGTGGAATCGAGACTTTCTTGTTTGAGCGCAAGATGGATAATTGTAAACCTTGTGGTGGGGCTATACCGCTGTGCATGGTGGGTGAGTTTGACTTGCCGTTGGATATCATTGACCGCCGTGTCACCAAGATGAAGATGATTTCTCCTTCCAATGTTGCTGTTGACATTGGTCAAACGCTGAAGCCCCACGAGTACATTGGCATGGTCCGCCGTGAAGTCCTCGACAATTTCCTCCGAAATCGTGCTTCCGATGCCGGCGCCACCGTCATCAACGGCTTGTTCTTGAAGATGGACAAACCAAACGTCAACGACAAGACCTCACCGTACACCCTTACTTACACTGCCTACGACAGCAAAACTGGGGCAACCGGAGAGAAGAGAACTCTAGAGGTTGATGCCGTCATCGGCGCCGACGGTGCTAACTCCCGCGTCGCCAAGTCCATAGACGCCGGCGATTATGAGTACGCCATTGCCTTCCAAGAGCGCATCAAAATTCCAGACGACAAAATGCGGTACTACGAAGATCTCGCCGAGATGTACGTCGGCGCCGACGTATCACCGGACTTCTACGGTTGGGTGTTTCCGAAATGCGACCACGTGGCTGTCGGAACCGGCACGGTGACACACAAAGGCGACATCAAGAAATTCCAAACCGCAACAAGGCTAAGGGCCCGAGACAAGATCCTCGGAGGGAAGATCATTCGAGTGGAAGCCCACCCAATTCCAGAACACCCACGGCCACGCAGATTAGCTCATCGGGTGGCGTTGGTCGGCGACGCGGCGGGATACGTGACGAAATGTTCCGGCGAAGGAATCTATTTCGCGGCAAAGAGCGGGCGGATGTGCGCGGAGGCGATAGTGGAGGGATCGGCAAACGGGACAAGAATGGTGGAGGAATCCGATTTGAGGAAGTACTTGGAGAAATGGGACAAGACTTACTGGCCTACATACAAGGTGCTCGACATATTGCAGAAGGTGTTTTACCGGTCGGATCCGGCGAGGGAGGCGTTTGTGGAAATGTGCGCAGATGAGTATGTGCAGAAGATGACGTTTGATAGCTATTTGTATAAGAAAGTGGCGCCGGGGAATCCATTGGAGGACTTGAAATTGGCTGTCAATACTATTGGGAGCTTGGTGAGAGCTAATGCGCTTAGGAACGAAATGAAGAAGATTAGTGTATGAAAAATGAGTATAATTGGGTTATATAATAATGTTGTAATTTGGTTGAGTTTTTTTTATTTTTTTTTGGATGTTTAAATGTCACTCAATTGTGTAATTTATGTATTTGGTTAAGAGAACTTTTATTTACAAGGATGGAGTGGTAGAAGTACTAATTCTAATCCTAACTAACTAAGGTCTTGTAGAAATCTATTTATGTATTATGGTTATTCTCTACCTAAATGAATAATTGTTTATGAAGAAATTAATTTCTAAGTGCATGTCTATTTTTTTTTATTAAAATTGTTTGATTTTACTTGCTAATCATTATATATTGATTATGATTAAATTTGAATCTTATATTATAAAATATTGAGAATATTATTTTGTAAATAACTTGTGTTTCTTAAGAGATATTGTTAGAGTATTAAAATTTAACAGCAAAGAATATGAGTAAGTATTTGATGATAACAGAAATGGTTTGAATCATCTCTTTAGTCTGTCGATTAGAATAATCCAGCTATAAACCCAAAATCAATGAACAAACGACTAGACGAAGGAGGTATTCGACGTGAGGATAAGTATTGACTCGTAATTCGTGAAACTGTATTATCAGAGCTACAGAATATAAAATAGATGTTATCTTGTGAAGGTAGCGTTTGGGGGTATTTATATTGTCTGTCGCATAAAGGAAATTGGCTAGAAATCAGGCGAGATTCTAAGAATTTATCCTAATTGTCTTCGTGATTATAGCTTTATGTTGTTATCCGTTTAAGCGATGTTCGACCTGGTGGAGGTCGCCCATTTTGATAGGGGTCGACCTGAGTTAACGCCTTTATGGAGAAAGCTGAGACTCGCAAGTGGTAGGTCGTATGTCAGACCATGTTTAGGTCGACATCGAAAGGGGTCGGATTTAGGTCGGAGCTTTTCAACTTGACTAGAAATGACAGACTGACTCGACTCGTCACATGATTTATGTTGGAGCTCGATGCTCGACTTCGACGTGTCTTAATGAGTTTCATAAATGTGTCCTCATTTCTGCATTTATTGACACTCGTATCGAAGATTGGACATTCGCCTTCTTAGAATATGTCGTTTGCATTAAATTCGGGCCATCATTGCGTTTTTTAACCTTTGCTTGGATTGTTCAAATTCGCATAATTAAGGCAAGAGGTATAAAAAGGGAAGTTTGAATCTTTCCCAAACTGTACAATCTTCAACGTTTGAGCAAGATAAGCAAAAATCCCCCGGTTTTCGGCCAAACGAATATCTGAGTGTATCTTCGGCGACGAATAAATAAATTCACCGTTTGCCCATTTCGATCAAATCATCTCTCACTAACCTAGGTAATTTGCTTTCACCTTAGTTTTGAGCTTTTCAATAGTAGAGTTTCATGATTGGGATTTTAATATATGAAATGGGGGTTAAATATTGTTACCACTGTCTGAACCTTAAGGTTTATAAGAGGGTAAATGGCAAAGGAGAGAATTGTCCTTAGACGAGTGTGTAGCCATCCTTAGGAAATTTGAGCTTTTCTTCGATTTTGTGGGCCATCTCCCTTGCCTTCCTAGGACCTTTTTTGGGCCCTATGGTCCAGAATCCCAGTGGGATTTGTTACACTGTTGGAACTGAGGTTTCTCCTATTATTGGGTTGAGGCGAAAGAGGTACATTACGGTTTAATCTGACACATTGAGCTTGAGCCACGACGGTGCCTCTGTCGGCGCCACCAATATTTTCAGCAGCGTTGTATCCAACTGGTGGAGGATCGTTACCTTGATCAGCGGTGAGGCTAGCAGTGTGACCGTCGGTAACCATTGTTTTTGAAGTTTGAAGGGATCTCAAGTTAATAAGCTACAATTTTCGGCAATAGAACCAAACTTATGATGTCAGAAGCGATTTTGATCAGCCCTTTAATCCACGATTCAGATGATCCAGCTATTTACCTGAAACCAATGAGCAAGCAACTAGCCTACGGAGATCTCCGGCTAACACCATCTGGCATGAGAATAAGTTTTTGCTCTTAATTCGTGAAACTGTATTGACAGAGTTTCAGAATGTATAAGAGACGATACCTTTTGAAAGTGGTGTTTAAATGGTATTTATAGTGTCTGCCGGATAAAGGAAAGTGACAAAAAATCATGCGAGATTTTAGGGATTAATCATTATCGTCTATGTGATTGTAGCTTCCGTTCAAACAAAGGCTGAGATTCGAACTTTTATGGACAAAGGCTGAGATTCGCAAGTAATACTGTAATAGGTCGTATGATGGACCATGTTTAGGTGGACCCGAAAGGGATCAGACCAATAGCGTGGTCGACATGGCGAGCATGTTGTCGTCTAGCTCATGAGATAAGGAAACGGATCCATGAGATAAGGAGACGAGTCCATAGGGCCTTTATTTGAAGTGGACGTGGAGCTGGACCCATTGGGCCTATAGCTCATCATATTTATTTTGTTCAGTATTTTTGTTATATATTTTTATATTCTTTTAGTGTTGTAAGTATATAATGAGACATAGAAGAAATTGGTAAAAAAAATTAAGGGCAAATTGCATTTTGGTTATCCAACGTTTACCAACTGTTGCAATTTGATTTCCAACATTGAATTTTTAGCATTTTCCTTCCCCACATTGACATTTTGTCTCAATCCAATGTAAATTTTGTTAAAAAACTAGCTCTCGTTAAAAATGTTTTTCATGTGCGACGCAAATGTTTTTAAAAGGGTAAAATGGACATTTAGTTGGTTGTGATACTACAAACTCTTTATTCCCCATTTTCCCTCATTATCAAATAATAATAATAATAATAATAATAATAATAATAATAATAATAATAATAATAATAATAATAATAATAATAATAATAATAATAATAATAATAATAATAATAATAATAATAATAATAATAATAATAATAATAATAATAATAATAATAATAATAATAATAATAATAATAATAATAATAATAATAATAATAATAATAATAATAATAATAATATTAAAATAATAAAATAATAATAATAATAATAAAATAATAATAATAATAATAATAAAATAATAATAATAAAATAATAATAATAAATAATAATAATAATAATAATAATAATAATAATAATAAATAATATTAATAAATAATAAAAATAACAAAAATATTAAAATAATAATAATAATAATAATAATAATAATAATAATAATAATAATAATAATAATAATAATAATAATAATAATAATAACTGATGCCGCAAGAATCGTGTTGTATCAATCTCCGTCCAGCAATAAGACTGATCTCCTGACTTTTGACCTGAAACACAGAACCCACGACTAGCCGAAATGGTCTCAGGCGAAGACCCTCGGGCGTGAGAGTAAGTATGGTGATTCGAGAGCTAAATAATTATAATGAACAGATGTATTCAAGATAACAAAATAGCAATTACCTTTAAACCGTAGGAGTTGTCAAGTATTTATAGGCCTTGATATGAGATATGCTTGAAGTGGGATTGTATATCAGGAGTTATTTATGGACACGATCTCTCAATATAATTATTTAGCTCTCGAATCACCATACTTACTCTCACGTCCGAGGGTCTTTCGCCTGAGATCAATCCGGCTAGTCGTGGATTCTGTGTTTCAGGTCAAAAGTCAGGAGATCACTCTTATTGCTGGACGGAGATAGATACATCACGATTCTTGCGGCATCAGTTATTATTATTATTATTAATTTTTATTATTTTTTTTATTTTCTTAATTATTATTATTATTATTATTATTATTATTATTATTATTATTATTATTATGTATTATTATTATTATTATTATTATTATTATTATTATTATTATTATTATTATTATTATTATTATTATTATTATTATTATTATTATTATTATTATTATTATTATTATTATTATTATTATTATTATTATTATTTTATTATTATTATTATTATTTTATTATTATTATTATTTTATTATTTTATTATTTTATTATTATTTTATTATTTTATTATTATTATTATTATTATTATTATTATTATTATTTTATTATTATTATTATTATTATTATTATTATTATTTTATTATTTATTATCATTATTATTTTATTATTATTATCATTATTATTTTTATTATTTTTTATTATTATTTGATAATGAGGAAAAATGGGGAATAAAGAGTTTGTAGTATTACAGCCAACTAAATGTCCATTTTACCCTTTTAAAAACATTTGCATCGCACGTGGCAAACATTTTTAACGAGAGTTAGTTTTTTAACAAAATTTACATTGAATTGAGACAAAATGTCAATGTGGGGAAGGAAAATGCTAAAAATTCAATGTTAGGAATCAAATTGCAACAGTTGGTAAACGTTGGGTAACCAAAATGCAATTTGCCCAAAAATTAAAACTAAATTATCTAAACTTTAGATATTTATTTTGAAACAAAAAGATCAATTTAAATCTAACAAAAAAATCTATCTATATATAATAACAAGAAAGTCTTGCTTTTTCCCCCCAAAACCAAGGGCATTTTAGTAGTTTCACACGGTGGCAAAATTGCAAATAGGTCACGCCAGGTCCACATGGCAGGTTCTAATTGGCAGAACACTGGCGTGCCTTACACGAGCAAATGGAGGCGCGTGAACGAAGGCTTTGTGTTTCTTTTTTTTTTTTTTCCTTTTTAACATTGTGACACATGGCGCTCTTTGATTGGTGAGGTTTTTTTTTTCAGATTTTTATTTTTCCTCCGATTTTTTTACCTCAATTATTTTATAATAAATTAATTTTTTTAAAAATATTTCGTATACCAAAATTCATAATTTTTTTTCTCTATAAATAAAGATTATTTTCATTTGATTTGGACACATAAAAAATACTCTTTTTTAAATATAAATTTCTTAATTTTTATTTTTAATTTTTCAATATTTTTTTAGAGATAATTAATTAAGTGTGAAGTATTTTTTTAATTATAAGTTGAGAAAGATAATTGCAGATTTAGGAAAGATAAGTTTCTTTTTGTTTTTAATTTTCTTTCTATTCAAAAAATAATTAATGCTATGTGTTTTTAGAGTTTTTTTTAATCAAAAAAATTTCTACGTTATGATATACTATAGATTAATGTTTTCCAAATTTTATTTTTGTTGAAACCGGAGTAATGTTGTTAAAAAATGCTATACGGATTATTGAAGAACTATTAAAAATTTTATTTTTGAAAGAAAGTATATTTAATTTTTTTTGAAGCAAGTAAATTAAAATTGTTAAATTCCATATTTTGGCGATGAGATAATTATCTCTATGTGGAAATATCCATTCAAATCAAATTATTAAATTTATATTTTTATTTGGCAAGTTAATTATTTTTTTAAGCTATTAATTTTGAAAGAAATGGAGCGGCTAGGAAGTGCACAGAGAACTGATGTGAGTCCTGATGCTATCGCACCAGCACTAGCACAACAGTGAAATGCAGCGGAATATTAAAACAGAAAAGAAATGGACAACGAATTAACACTTATCTACAAAGAATATGTCAGAGACAATAAACTTCTCTTATTAAAAACAATGTTGAAAACGATTACAATAAGAGAATAACAAAATAATCAAAGAGAACTCTCACAAAAACACTCCTCTCAAGTCTATATTTCTTCAAACCTTTCAGAGTGTATATTTCCGTATATATGAACTGACTTTGGGTCTTGTATTTATAGCCAAGTATAACACGGTTAAAGGGTAAGGATAATCATTGAAGAAGAGCTTGATCCTCAATCTCCTCTATCTCTAATCCTTATCCTTGAGAGTCCTATAAAACAACCAAACAATACTAAAACACAAGTAGATTTTCGGTTAATAGGTTAGTAAACATAAATAAAAATATTTACATAATTAAAATATAAAAGAAAGTAACAAAACATAATTAAGTCAACCTTTTGACTTGGCTAAGTGTGATGCTACCACACTTTCAATCTCCCCCTGTTTTGTTGCTTTCTGTTCAAAAATAAATCTCAAGCACAATATATATAAACCATAATTAAATTCGTAAACCCAAGATACGAAATGGAGAGCTCGAATGCTCCCCCTAAATACTAGCAAAAAAAACATAAAGCACCATGTCCAAAGTGTGTGTCCAAAACAAACTAAACCAAGCAACGCAAAATACCATTGTTCCTAAGAAGCAAGAAATTAAAAACTGTTTTTAAAACATAACCATACGATAAAAGTAAAAAGCTTCAATCATCATTGACGCCACGATCCCAGCCTCGCCCTTGCCTTCCTTCTACTTCTGCTTGTGTTTTTGCTAGAAGTTCCCACCGAAATCGAACTTATATCTCTGAAAATATTGCTTGAGCTTGCTCCCCCTTTTTGACCGTAAAGACGTTCACGATAAGCTAGCATCTTGTTCCTTCTCGTGGCCATTTCCTTGAATTGCACCCTATAGAGAAGCATTGTTTTCTCCAAAAACTTAATTTCATCAGTCACCATTCGAACTTGATCATCTTGTGAGAGTGGAGATGTAGGCTCATCTTCACTAGCATCAGCGTGCTCATCTTCATCACCGTCTTGTGCATCGATAAGCTGGGTCATCGGGAAAAGCTACGAAGCAGAGTCGACAAGGTCGTCGGGTGCACTCCTTAACACAGGTTGAATGCCAAATGGTTCAATCTTTTCACAAATACGATCTGAACGTAAAATTTCAACCCCTTGCCTCACACACAGACCAGTTATTAAACAAGGAAAAGGAAGATCAGATGGCAACTCCTTCTCTGCGAACTGTACTATACTCCCAAATATCACTTCACCAAGATTAAAAACTTGACCAGTGAATATCCTATGAATCAAATCAGCATGTGGCACAGTGACAATGTTTTTATTTGAGGAGGGCTTCCAATTAAAAGTAGAAATTTTAAACAAAAAGCTACACAATGAAGTAAGCATTGTGCACTTGAACTGAGAGTGCCACGAAGGATCAAGGCCATTTGTTATGGTATTGGCAATTTCATCCTTATGAGCCATAGGAGGAAGGATGTGAGGACTGGGAGCATGAAGAAATATGTTAATCAAGGCAGGAGAAAAATTAATGAGAGTGCCACGAACTTTGACCTTTTCAAACCCAACATCTCTAGGGTCTTGAATAGCCTGAACTAAACCCGCATAAAACTCACTTACAAGAGAAGGATAATAGTTGTTTGGGTAAGACACAGAAAAGAGCAGGCCTTTTTCCTCTAAATATCGTTTCATACCAACATCCTCAAAGGTATGGTCAATAACCCTTTCCACCAAGAAACCCTTTTTCCTAAAGAACTCAAACCTCTCTTTCACAGACTTAGACATAAAGTTTTCAGGTGAGAGGGAGCTTACCTTCCTTGGAGTGGACTTAGGACTTGGGGTATGCCTTGGCTTAGGCATATCAGCTTTGGAGGGACCAGAAAGTCTCAAGCTCCTTCTAGGTGAGGGTCTAGATGTGATTACATCATCAGCAGCATCCCTTTTCTCTGTTTCTAGCTCATCTCTCCCAAGCTTAAAGGTATCATCCTCGGCTTCATCATCATCTGAACCAATGTCAGACGCTTGTGCAGATATAGAACTAGCAGCCTTGACCTTTGCTTGCCTCATTTTGCCCTTCCCTTTCTGCAAATCCAAAAGAGCTTGCAAGGGAATATGTTCATCCTCAGTACCTTCTTCAATTTCATCTGTTCCAGAATGAACTCCCGAGTACCAATTTCCTGGAGAAGATCTAGCTTGAGGGGAGTTAGCATGAGGAGATGGGATTTGAGATGCAGTAACATCTGGGGTATCACGATCAGGGGACAATTGAGAAAAAGCCATCCTTCTAGCTTGAAGATCCTCAGGCGTCACAATTGGGAAGGCATCTCCCAAATCCTGATTAACAGACTCAATAATATCCTCAGCTTCTTTCAACTCCTCAACCTCTACAGATTGAGACCTTCTTGACACCACTTGGTATGCTTCCACATCTTCTTCATCCGAGTCCTCTTCAGCAGACTCACTTGAATAAACAGTTAACCCACACTCATACTTTCTCTTCTGAGACATAGGCTTACCCGACGAGCTTCCAGACCCACTAGATTTTGCTTTTCCTCTCTTTCTTTTGAGATCAGCAGAAGGATCAAAATCCTCATCATCATCTTCAATAAAATCAGGTTCAGCCATGTTAGGGCGTACCTTAGGAGTGTATTCCCCCATGTTGGGAGAAAAGCCTTTCTGTCGCAAGGACCAGTTAGGGCCACGAGCTAGCCCAACCATTGCGCTACGGACTTCAAATCTCTGGATTGTCGGCATCTATGGCATTGTCTTGAGCACCGGGAAGCGACATTGACACATGTGAAGCTTCGGTGTCGACGAAGCGATTCTACCGAGGTATTGGTTGGAACCACCGGAGATGGAGGCGGCGAGCGGTTGGTAGTAGGAGAAGGGGGGTTCGACGGGGATGCCATGATCAGAGAGACAAACAGGGCGAATGGAAAGGAATTTCTAAGGGTTTTGTTTGCTTAATGCCGGTGAGGGTTTATTAAGAAGGGAGAGAGGGTATTTATTTGATGTGATAGCACATCATTAATTCCTAGTAGACTTGGGGTACTTAATTGAGTATTAGTTGCAATTGAACTGAACTACCCTAATTCCCTTTTGGCCGGTTAGAACACATGGCATTATTTGAGACTTCTTCACTACTTTGGAGATTAAGATGATAAAGATAGAAGATAAGGACAAAAATCAAAGATTTAGATAGGGTAAGTACCATAGATTAAAAAATCACGAGACTTATACTCCCCTAAATATGTGGACATTAAAAAATTTTAGGTAATTTTGTTGAGCATAAAATTAATTTAACACAAATTAATTTGAGATAGAAAAGCATTTGATTGAGATTTTCACCAAGGGCCGTGAAGACGAAAAAAAAAATATCTACAAACTAATTATGCATACTTTGCACAAATGTGAAGGATAAATCTCAAGATGTGTGTGTGGCATAGTATGTGATTACATCAAGGTACGCATTTCCTCTAAGAAAGTCAATGAATCGAATCTTGTCTTGCTTGGCCTCTAGAATGCTTCCACATACAATTTTTTCGTGGAAAAATATTTTTATGGGTAGCTTTCACTCTTCTTAGTCACATGGATAGCCCTCTTTCGAATGATCTTATCAATTTGATTCAAACTTTCTCTTGAAGTCATTTTGATCACATTGAAATGACTTCATACCATGAGTGGAGTATTTGTTTCCCAAACATTTTTTTTTTTTTTTTTTGTATTTTTGCACCCACCAAGAGACATCTAGTAAGATAATGTTAGAGTCAACAGTTGTTGACTACTATATAAGAAGGATTCACAATTCAGAGAGGAAACACAACAAGGAAGTAATACAAGTGACCACACTGAGATAAATCATGCAAAAAGAATTTTTTTTTTTTTATTATTATTTTTTGTTAGAATTGTAAAGTACGGTGTTAGTTATGATGTGATCACACGGGGATCACATCATTATATTACACATAAACTCGTAGATTTCCTTAGAGTAGAAAATCTCTGAAAATCAAGGGCTTTGGTGAAAATGTCAGCCAACTGTTTTTCAGTGCTAATTGATTCCATGCTAATAATTTTTTGCTCAACAAGATCACGAATAAAATGATGTCTAATGTCAATATGTTTAGTTCGAGAGTGTTGAACAGGATTTTTTGATATTTCTATGGCACTTAGATTATCACAAAAAACAGTTAGGATTTTACTTGTAAGACCATAATCTTTAATCATCTGATTCATCCAAAGAAGTTGAGAACAACAACTCCCTACAGCCACATATTCTGACTCGGCAGTAGAAAGGGATACACAGTTTTGTTTTCTACTATACCAAGATACTAAGTTATTTCCAAGATAAAAGCAACCTCCAGTAGTGCTTTTTCTATCATCAGTGTTGCCTGCCCAATCAGAATCACTGAATCCTACCAGATTTGTGTTGGTTTCTCGAGTATAGCTTAGCCCTAAATTGATAGTTCCACCTACATATCTAATGATTCTTTTTACAGCTTTAAGGTGGGATAATTTGGGGCAAGCTTGATATCTAGCACACAAGCAAACACTAAACATGATGTCTGGACGACTTGCTGAAAGGTACAACAAGCTTCCAATCATGCTTCTATATAAGGTGGGATCAACATCTTCACCATTTTCATCTTTGCACAACTTTTGGGAAGATCCCATAGGAGTTTTAAAGTGAGAGGCATTGTCAAGAGAGAATTTTTTAACCAAGTTTTTGGCATATTTACTTTGAGATATAAAAATTCCTTCCTTATTTTGTTTTATTTGAAGTCCTAGAAAGTAGGTTAATTCACCAACCATGCTCATTTCAAAGGTGGTGGTCATACTTGTGACAAAGTAGTCTAACATATCTTTGGAAGATGATCCAAATACAATGTCATCAACATAAATTTGGGCCACTAATATACCTACATTTTCTTTTAAAATAAATAAGGTTTTATCTACCTCACCTCTCTTAAATCCCATTTGTATGAGATGTTCAGTTAGCCTCCCATACCAAGCTCTAGGGGCTTGTTTTAATCCATATAGGGCCTTTTTAAGCTTATAAACATGATCAGGAAAGTGGGGATCAGTGAAGCCCTTAGGTTGTTCAACATAGGCTTCTTCATTTAGGACACCATTCAAGAAGGCACTTTTGACATCCATTTGATGTAAAGTGATGTCCAAGTAACAAGCAATGGCAAGTAAAAGTCTAATAGATTCTATCCTAGCAACAGGAGCAAAAGTTTCTTCAAAATCTATTCCTTCTACTTGGGTGTAACCTTGGGCTACAAGCCTAGCTTTATTTCTGGTAATTTGACCATTTTCATCAGTTTGTTCTTATAGATCCACTTGGTTCCTATTACATTTCCCCTATAGGCCTAGGAACTAAAGTCCATACTTCATTTTTTCTCAAATTGATTTAGTTCTTCTTGCATGGCAATAATCCAATTATCATCTTTCATGGCTTCTACAACATTCTTTGGTTCAATATTAGAAACAAAACAACATGAACTAACCTTGTTTACTTGAGATTCAACGCAGCTTAGCCCAGCCAACTCACGGTAGTTGACCCTAGGCTTCTCCCTTGTGCTAATTTTTTCGTTTACATCACCCACAACTTGAGATATTGGGTGATTCTTTTGCACTCTGCTGGGTATGTCTTTAGTTCTATCTAACTTTTCTTCTTCACATTCGAATCTTCGATTCAAGACCAGATTTTGTTTGCTCGGATGTAGGTGATGATGTGCTTGCATCGCACTGCATCTGCTTTCTGCACTCCATTTTGTCAGTATCTGTCAGTTTGATTCTCGAGTTTCCCGCATTGTCTCTATACAATCGAGACATCATCTTCAAGAGATTTTATATTTAGGTCAGCAGTATCATCAAATGTAACATTTATTGATTCCATAACAGTTTTAGTTCTTAAGTTGTAAACTCTATATGCACGACTATTTGTGGAATATCCAAGAAAAACAGCTTTGTCACTCTTGGAATCAAATTTAGATAGATAATCTCTATCATTTAGAACATAGCATATGCACCCAAAGACATGAAAGTACTTGAGAGTAGGTTTTTTACCTAGGAGTATTTCATAAGGGGTCATGGTTGATCCAACCCTAAGATAAACTCTGTTTCCTATATGACATGCAGTGTTAAGAGCTTCAGCCCAAAATCGTTTAGAGATGTTCTTAGAGCTAAGCATTACACGGGCCATCTCTTGTAACGTACGATTTTTTCTTTCTGCAACTCCATTTTGTTGAGGAGTTTTAGGGGCTGAGAAATCATGGGTGATTCCTTTGGAATCACAAAACTTTGAGAACAATGTGTTCTCATATTCAGTTCCATGATCAGACTTAATTTTGATTACTTTCTTCCCATATAAGTTTTTCACCTTTTTATACCATACTTTAAATACTTCGAGTGCTTCTGATTTTTCTTTTAAATAGAGCACCCAAGTATACCTAGAAAAATCATCTACACAGACAAATGAATATTTCTTTTTACCTAAGCTTTCAACCTCAATTGGTCCCATAAGATCAGTATGTATTAATTCTAAAATTTCAAACGTGGAACTTTGATCCACTTTTGGATGAGAAGCTTTGGTTTGCTTCCCCTTCTGACATGGACCACACAAACTAGGTTGTTTAAAGTCGAGCTTAGGCAAGTGTTTAACAGCATCAAACCTAACTAGTTCTTCTATTTTCCTATAGCTAGCATGCCCTAGTTTTTGGTGCCACAATTCAAGTTCATTAGTTTTAGAGCTAAGGCAGGACAAATTGTCACCAAACTTGTAACAATTATCCTGAGACCTTACTCCGGTGAACAGACATTTATTAGTGTTATCAAACACTTTACATTCATTTTTGTCAAAATTGACATGCAGATTGTCATCACATAGTTGACTTATACTAATCAAATTAGCTTTCAGTCCTTCTACATGATAAACATTTTTCAACTTGGGCATGTCATTTACACATAAAGTACCTTTTCCAACAATCTTACCTTGTGCCCCTCCCCCATAATTTACATTCCCTCCTTTGATAGTGACGTAATCAGTGAGAAATTCGGCATTACTCCGTCATGTGCCTTGAGCACCCACTATCGAAGTACCAAGAGCTAGCAATCTTTGCTCTTGAGGGAGGTAATCACTACTTTGCATTCCAAGTTTTTCTTTTCAACCCATACGAACCGACTGTGTTTTGGCGATGTGAGTTGTGATGTGATAGCATTCGTTCACTCATCTGAGGAACATCTTTCCCCAGATCACGAATCCTCTTGTAACAGAATGGTCTTATATGACCTGGTAAGAAGCAGTAATGGCACACAAATCTTTTCTTTTTGGTTGATGATTTCTGATTAGAAAAAGTTTTAGGTTTTGAGGAACTACTTTCTCCCTCTCTCAAAAAATTCGATTCAAAACCAAGACCTGTTTTGAAAACTTGCTCACTTTGAGAATCTCATCAAGAGTTGCCTTTCCAAAAGATTCCTCGCTTTTCAAAAGTTTTCTTGGCCTCTGTGAGTTCAGTTTTTGTTTTCTCAAGCTCAATGTCACGTTTAGTGAGCATGACTTCAAGTTTGGCTATAGAATCTTTTTGGTTATCATTTTCAATGGATACACTTGTCAGTTCATCTTTCACTTTAGATAGTTCATTAGAGAGTTTTTCAGTTACCTTTTCAAAGACAGCAATCTTTTCAACACGCTTTTCCCAATCGCATATAGTTCAAAGATAGGCATCCAAAAGAGCTCGTTATAGTCTTCATTCTCTTCTTCTTTATTTTCGACTTCTGTTTCAAATAAGAGGTATAACAGTTTATAAAAGATTCGTAAGATGTGATAGTAGATGTGATAACATCTGAAGCTACATCGAGTTGATGTTCATGATTTGAGGCGAGATTTCCATGATTGCTAAGTTTAGCGATTCATCTTCGTCCTCACTATCACTAAGGGTAGCACTTAGGCTCATCCCCTTTTTCTTCGTAGTATCGCACATTCATTTGCATAATGCCCAAACCCTTTACAGTCTCTACACCGAACTCACGTGTCGATCTATTTTTAGAAAAACTAGTGGGTTTCTTGAAAGAACTTTCATTATCCTCTTTTGATTTATCAAAATTAGTTGGTTTCTTAGAAGGAAATTTGTTGTCTCTTTTATTTTTAAGAAAAGAAGTAAATTTTTTTGTCAAAAGAGCAACATCTTCATTTTCCAAGTTTGAAATATCAATTTCATTTGAGATTTCCTCAATTTCTTTTGGAATTGATGATGCTTTAGAAAGAGCAGAAGCAAGAGCAACACTTTCTGAAGCTTTATGTTGTTCTTTGAATAGAGATGTTCATTTCAAACATGGTTAGCTTACCCACAAGAGTATCTAGAGCCATGGTTGCGGTGTCATTTGCTTCTTCAATGGCAAAGCTATTTTAATGTTGAACTTATCAAATGACAAATTCTTAACATTTTGCATACTAATCTAGCATTTGAAATAGGCTCACCAAGTGAGAGACATTCATTTGAAATTTCTCTTATTCTAGCAGAATAACTTTTTATGTCCTCAGACTCATTCATTCTCAAGTTTTCAAACTTGGTCATGAGAATTCTCAACCTAGTGGCTTTGACACTATCATCACCCTCACAGTGAGCTTGCAAAATATCCCAGGCTTTCTTTGCTATATTTTGGTTTAGAACAAGTCTAAACATGTGTTCATCCACATGACTTGAAATAGCACCAAGAGCCTTGGAATTGTAGTTTGCACTAGTGACCTCATCTGTGGTCCATTCTTCCTCAGGTTTAATTCTATACACCTTTTCGGAGGTTTCACCTTCTTCTTCTTTATTTTTCATTTCAACCTTAGGAGGGGACCATGGAATAATAATACTAAGCCATGCTCGTTCATCAATTGCTTTGATGAAGAGACGCATCTTAGCTTTCCAGATGGGATAGTTAGTTCCATCTAAAACCGGGGGACGGTATTGACTCAAGTGTCCTTCCATAATGACCACTCTTCCTTGGATCTCACTCAGTAGAGTCGAGTGGAGCTCTGATACCAATTGAAAGAAATGGAGCGGCTAGGAAGTGCACAGAGAACTGATGTGAGTCCTGATGCTATCGCACCAGCACTAGCACAACAGTGAAATGCAGCGGAATATTAAAACAGAAAAGAAATGGACAACGAATTAACACTTATCTACAATGAATATCTTTGTAGACAATAAACTTCTCTTATTAAAAACAATGTTGAAAACGATTACAATAAGAGAATAACAAAATAATCAAAGAGAACTCTCTCACAAAAACACTCCTCTCAAGTCTATATTTCTTCAGCCTTTCAGAGTGTATATTTCCGTATATATGAACTGACTTTGGGTCTTGTATTTATAGCCAAGTATAACACGGTTAAAGGGTAAGGATAATCATTGAAGAAGAGCTTGATCCTCAATCTCCTCTATCTCTAATCCTTATCCTTGAGAGTCCTATAAAACAACCAAACAATACTAAAACACAAGTAGATTTTCGGTTAATAGGTTAGTAAACATAAATAAAAATATTTACATAATTAAAATATAAAAGAAAGTAACAAAACATAATTAAGTCAACCTTTTGACTTGGCTAAGTGTGATGCTACCACACTTTCAAATTTTGATTATTTGAATCCATAGTATTTGTTTTTATTTAATTCTTATTAGTATAAAGTAGAAGTTATGTTCTAGAGTTTTTTTTTTTTTAAGAAGTTACTCTTTATCGAATTACTGCATTAGGTTATAAAAAAGAAACAAAATACTATAATTTTTATATACTTAGTTTGAAAGATGAATATTTCTTTGTTCTTAAAAAAATGAAAACTTTATAATTCAAAACGGTTTTGTTTCAATGGACAGCCGAATTTTTAGGATAATCTATATCTTTTGAAAATGAAATAATTAAGTAAATAAAGTGAGTATTTGATGATTGAATGAAATAATTATGCTATGTGAAAATGATTTTGAGTTGATGTTGGGTTTGTCAACCTTAAAATGTTTTAATTTATTTAGGATTTGTAGGGTTGAAGCGTGGAAATTATGCGTAAGATTTTTAATTTTAACATTATTGTTATTGCAACTGCAATTGTAATATTATTAAATTAAAAACATTAATAATTAATCATATTTGGGCTTATAATTTGGGATTTAAATAATAGATTTTAGCATTTATTTGTTGTGGACTATTTTTTTAATTATAAGTTGAGAAAGATAATTGCAGATTTAGGGATGATAATTTATTTTCGTTTTTTATTTTCATTCTATTAAAAAAATAATTAATGCTATGTGTTTTTAGATTTTTTTTTAATCAAAAAAAAATCTACGTTATGATATACAATAGATTAATGTTTTCCAAATTTTATTTTTGTTGAAATCGGAGTAATGTTAAATTCCATATTTTGGCAATGAGATAATTATCTCTGTGTGGAAATATCAATGCAAATCAAATTATTAAATTTTATATTTTTATTTGGCAAGTTAATTGTTTTTTAAGCAATTAATTTCGATTATTTGAAACCATTGTATTTGTTGTTATTTAATTCTTATTAGTATAATGTAGAAGTTATGTTCTAAAGTGTGTTTTTTTTAAGAAGTTACTTTTTATCGAATTACTGCATTGCAATAGGTTATAAAAAAGTAAAAAAATACTATAATTTTTATATACTTGGTTTAAAAGATGAATATTTCTTTGTTCTTAAAAAAATAAAAACTTTTTAATTGAAAACGGGTTTGTTGCAATGGACAGCCGAATTTTTAGGATAATCTATATCTTTTGGAAATGAAATAATTAAGTAAATAAAGTGAGTATTTGATGATTGAATGAAATAATTATGCTATGTGGAAATTATTTTGAGTTGAAGTTGGGTTTGTCAATCTTAAAATGTTTCAATTTATTTAGGATTTGTAGGCTTGAAGTGTGGAAATTATGCATTAGATTTTTAATTTTAACATTATTGTTATTGCAATTGCAATTGTAATATTATTAGGCTCTGAATGGGCGAAAACTGGCGCGTGTCGTACACGTGCCGGCACTGACGCGTGTACGCAGGCAGATGTTTTTTTTGTTGTGACAGGTGGCGATCTCTGAAGAAAGTAATGTTAATTTTTTGGGACAAAAAATGTAGTATTATTTTTTGGTTATTCATTTTGAGTCGAAAGTAATATTTATTTTTTAAATGAAGATTATAATTTTTTTTAGAAGTATATTTTTTAAAGTATTTATTTGAGATGGAAAAAATAATATTTCTATTTAATTTTTGTATTAATAATTATTATTTTATAATTTAAAGTGAGACGGAGTTTGTACCGGTGATTTGTTTGGATCGGTTAAGCAAGCAAAGGCAAGGCAGGAATTTGTTTTGGTTTTGGATTGGTTAAGGATAGATTTGTTTGGTCGGTTAAGCAGGCAAAAAGGCAAGGCAGGGAATTGATATGAGTTTGGATCGGTAAGGCTCAAGGCAGGGAATTGATATGGTTTTGAATCGGTAAGGCTCAAGGCAGAAAAAATTGATTTGATTTTGGATTTGGGTCGGTTAAGACTTTAATTTGTTTGGATCGGTTAAGGTTAGAGGAAAAATTTATTTGGTTTGTTTGGATCAGTTAAGGCTAGAGGAAAAATTGATCGGTCAATAAATAATAAGGTCAAACTCGCTACACGGTATAGCGAGTTTCCCTTTAATTAATTACCAACATTAATAACGAACTGACAAACTTAATTTCATGAAACTCGCTACATCGTGTAGAGCGTTTGACCTATCAAAGTCAAACTCGCTACACGGTTTAGCGAGTTTCAAAAAATGGGACATTTTGGGAGAAAGTTTGAATAGTAAGTCACTTTTGAAAATAAAATTTTAAAAATGAATTAATTGAGAAAAAAAATCTTCGTTTCAATATATGTCATTAATTTTTTAAACAAATGAAGTAATATTTTATAATATATTCATTGGTTCGATGTAGTATTCTTTTGTAAAAATTAATGCTTATAATATTAGTGTCTTCGTCTCAGAAAATGAATATTAATTTTTGATACAAGTAAAGTAGTATTCTTTTTTAAAATGTTCATTGAGAGAAATGACACAATTTATTTTTGGATATAAAAAATAGTATTAATTTTGGAACGAAAGTAATTTTCATTTTTGATTTGAATTGAAGGAATTGTTTTCTTAAAAAGTAGATTTTTTTTTATGTCATAAAATAAATAAATATGGATTCCTTCGTCTCAATGAACATTTAAAAAAATAATACTAATTTATTCGTCTGAAAAATTAATGTTATCTTAATGTTTTATTTTGAGACGAATGCACTAATATTACAAACATTAATTTTAGAGGCGAATGAAGTAGTATTAATTTTTAAAATATTCATTCGGATGAAGGAAGTAATGCTCAATTTTTTGGATAAAAAATGTGGTATTATTTTTTGGTTATTCAATTTGAGTCGAAAGTAATATTTATTTTTGAAATGAATAATATAATTTCTTATAGAAGTATATTTTTTAAAGTATTTATTTGAGATGGAAAAAATAATATTTCTATTTAGTTTTCTTTATTAATAATTATTATTTTGTAATTTAAAGTGAGACGAAATTTGTACATTGATTTGATTTGTTTGGATTGGCAACTGATGTTCTTAAAATATTGATTTGTAATGATGATAAGCTCGATCAATCTAATCTATGTACTGATAATGTAGTGTTTAATGATTTTTTTCATAATGTATGAATGTATTTCACTTTTTTTTGTTTTTCTTTAATTTCTATCTTAGAGTTACATATAATTATCCGTGCATCGCACGCTAGTTGCTAAAAAAAAACTAGCTCATGCACATTCCAAACCTTACCAAAGCCAATTGGGCCCAGCTACATTGAACGGCCCTCAATATTTCAAGGCCATCAATATAGAACCCGCGAACAAGGCCGAACTATTTGTAAGAAGATAATCGAAACCATCGAAACAGACAATACAACGAACGTTCAGGATTTAAGCGAAAGGAATCGGCGTCTTAGATTTGCTCGAGGCCCCACGGCGGACTTACCTACACATACACGGCCTACATATCAGACCTCACCCACCTACCCAACCACCGCCACAAGGCCACAACACAGACACAAACACCGTTTCCCTCGTTTTCTTTCTACTTCTCTCCGTTCAGTCAGTCGGAAATTCGAAATCTCCGAACTCCAGAGCAAAGAAGCTTCTCAGGTAACTCCTAGAAATTATTGCTTTCTATCTCGTTCATGAATGCGTTTAGGTTTTTTGAGTTTAATTTGTGAATTTCATTTCACCACGTTTAATTATACGGTTTTCGTCGATTGAAATTGCCTGAATTAGCGTTGATTTGAATGCGTTGTTTTAATGCTCGTGTTGCTTTATGTGTTCGTTCATGAATCCGTTTAGGTTGAAGATAGATTTGTGATTTTCTTCAATTCGCTTTGTTAATTTCTACCGTTTTCGTCGCGCAGAATAATTGAATTTACTTGAGTTCAGCTTCGATTTGGTTTGTATACAGATTTCTATTTATCTGTATCCGTAGTTGTTCTTTTACGGTTCGTGTTGTTGCTTGAGCGTGCATCTGATTATGGAAATGAAACTAAATCTGCTATATCCTCATGTGAAGTCGTGATTTCGATGTCTCATTTCAACCAGATCTACTAGTCTTGTGTAAATGCAATGTTCTTATTTCCTGATTTTCTGCTGTCTGACTTTGTGATATTGTAAAGAATTGTGTTGAACTTCAAACTCAAGAGGCTGAAATAATTTTTGGCGCACTAATTGGTTTGATAGATGCTTTGGTCAACATCACATGTACTCCGTATATGTTATTCTCTTGGAATCAGAATCCATAAGTTTCAACTTGGTTTTGATGAGAACAGATGCTTGTTGTATAAATGTTTACAGATATGTGCAACCTGAAATAATCTAAATCGTGCTATTGTTGTATGTATGTTGTTGTTGTTGTTGTTGTATGCTATGAATCGTTCTTATAGTTGTTACTAAGCTTTGAGTAGATCATCTGATTTGAGGGATATAATCTCTGTTACAATGGCTACAATTTGCAGGTGTTTGATGCTTTTAGTAGCAAGGTTATTCAATATACATGCAATAAATCATTCTTATAGATTGTGCTTTCACTTCAACTGCAATGGAATCATTTTATTTTTTTTTTTATTTTGAAGAAAAGCTTAATCCATTCCCACTTGTAGTATATTGTAAATCACACCGACAAAACTGAGATAAGTGCCATCCACTAAAACCAAAAATTCAAATACAATACGAAAATAAAATCAGTTCTAATTAACTTCAGAAGAGTACACTAAAAGACAAGCTCATGGGGTTTCATGCCTGCCTTGAGTGAAAATCTTGCACCCAGATAGGCCTTCAAGTCAGGGACTGCCTGCAATGGAGTCATTCTTAGTGTTCAGTAAGAATCATTAAACAATTTACCTTAAAGGCTTCATGAAATTTCAAATTCACCTTGGTGCATCCTGAACTACATTTCCATTATGAGCTGTTCTCGTATGACTGGAGAATAGAGTATTAGTTACTAACTTACTGTAGTACCATTATGCAAACATAATTGTGACATACAAAGTGAATAATATATTCATTCTTGGATCGTTGATCAGTTGATTTGACTGTTCTCTTCCTCAACTATTTTGATCTGTAATAAAATCAAATGCAATTGTATGTAGAATCTTGTTCATATGTGACTCTATTTTTTCTTTTTCAGTCTCTATAAACTTTGTACTTGTCCCTTCATTATTTTTTCTTATACTGCATATTGCCAGCTTGCTAGCCTATATCCGTGTCCAGTCAGTCATGACAGGTTTTGATATCCTCTTTCTTTATCCAACTAGAAATGGCAACAGCATCAGGAACTACCCTTTCAATTGGATCGACCATATCCCACGGCTCCAAAGGGTGCCGACTTGCTCAGGCAAATGCCTTCAGTTTAACATTCAACTCCAAGAGCCATGTTCAGAGTTTCAGCAGTTTGAAGGCATCTGCAAGCTATAGAGTTCAGTCATCATTCCTGGGCACGGAAAGTGTTGCAGCTCTCCGACAATCTTTTGTACGAAAGACATCATCTAAACCCTTCAAAGTTCAAGCCTCCTTCAAAGTGGCCATACTTGGAGCTGCTGGTGGCATAGGCCAGCCACTAGCACTTCTAGTTAAGATGTCACCATTAGTCTCAGATCTCCATCTTTACGATATAGCCAATGTTAAGGGAGTGGCAGCTGATCTTAGTCACTGCAATACGCCTTCTCAAGTTCGTGATTTCACTGGAGCTGCAGAGTTGGCTAGTTGTTTGCAAGGTGTAGATGTTGTAGTCATTCCTGCTGGTGTTCCAAGGAAGCCTGGTATGACTCGTGACGACCTCTTCAACATTAATGCCAACATAGTGAAAACTTTAGTTGAGGCTGTAGCTGACAATTGCCCTGATGCTTTCATCCACATTATCAGCAACCCAGTAAACTCAACTGTTCCAATAGCTGCGGAAGTATTGAAGCAAAAGGGAGTATATGATCCAAAGAAACTCTTCGGTGTGACCACCCTTGATGTTGTAAGGGCAAACACATTTGTTGCTCAGAAAAAGAATCTCAGGCTCATAGACGTGGACGTTCCAGTTGTTGGAGGTCATGCAGGAATTACCATTCTACCACTGCTGTCAAAGACAAAACCATCCGTCAGTTTCACTGACGAAGAAGTGCAAGAGCTGACAGTGAGGATTCAGAATGCAGGGACAGAAGTTGTGGAGGCAAAAGCTGGTGCAGGCTCAGCCACTCTCTCAATGGCATATGCAGCAGCAAGATTTGTTGAGTCGTCTCTCCGAGCACTTGATGGAGATAGCGAGGTGTTTGAGTGTTCTTTCGTTCAGTCAGAGCTGACTGACCTTCCATTCTTTGCATCAAGGATTAAGATTGGGAAGAATGGGGTTGAAGCTGTGATCCATTCTGACATCCATGGATTGACCGAGTTTGAGGAAAAGGGTTTGGAAGCCCTTAAGGCGGAACTGAAGACGAGCATTGAGAAGGGGGTAGCATTTGCTCAGAAGCAATCTGTGACTGCTTAAATTTCATAGAGCTATAGCCATTCATCTAAAGAGGGTAATAACAAATTTTGGCGTTAAGGTTTTGATTCAGTTTTGTAGACTTGCACGAGTACTCAAATAGCATCTGACATGAAGAACTGAAGAGTGGTTATACTGCTGTTATTGTTGTAGAATTTTTGTTAGTTGGGCATTTAGAACTTGAATAATATTGCTGTTATGCTGCCAGTTCTGCAGATTTGGACCCTCTATAATGTTGCTGATGGTTTTCTGTATCACAGCTTGTCCGGATAATCTTTGTTTGTATCAATAGGAATTGTTGTCAATCACCCTCCACATCATTTTCTCAAATATACTTTGTGGAAGTGCTGTGATGTTATGCCTAGAACTCAAGCTTCAAAGGCCTTGGCCCTTGGAGGTATTGGAATCAAGAACCTGTCAGTTGTCAGATGGCTTTTATGCATTTTGGATAAATTTCTTGATAAACAAACTTGTGCATATATCCTATCCAAAATGCATCAAAGCTAATCATTTAGTAACAAATTTATTTTTACATGGATAGACTATATCATTCATTACAAATTATTTAGTGATTCTTTTTTTTTTCTAAATATACACAACAGGTCTACACCCGATCTCAAGTTCTTAGATGAGTTGTGCAACTCTGCCAGCCTGCTCCTTATTTACTTAATATTTCCTTTCTCTCATTTAAATAGGTGAGAGTTATTATTTTTATAACATTTTGACTAATAATTTATAAAATACTATTAGTTATTCTATAAAATTCTAAATATTGCTATATCTAGTATTCATAGTGGTGTAATCAGATTTGTGGAAGATTAATCGGAATCATAGAACTTGAGTTGCACTTATAAGTAAATGGAATTTGGCAACCATTTTTGCCCATTGTGATACGGCCACAATTCCTTTGTCCCGAAAAGTTCGTCTCATTTTAACTTTTAAGTATATTAGCAGGTCTGTTCCATTTTAGTGTCTGACCATCCAAACGCCTATACAAAGGATTGCGTATGGTCAATATTAGGTCTGTTCCATTAGTGTCCTACCATCCAAACGCCTATACAAAGAATTGCGTATGGGCAATATTGAAACTGTGCTTTCCAGTAGTATCGCGTCTATCTTTTTTGCAGCTTTTGTTGTTGTAGGAACTATGTGGTATGGTTCAGCAACTACCCCCATTGAATTATTTGGACCTACTCGTTATCAATGGGATCAAGGGTACTTCCAGCAAGAGATATATCGAAGAGTTAGTACTGGCTTAGCCGAAATCAAAGTTTATCCGATGGCCAACTCAATCGAACTTTTAATTATAATTTTATGAAAATCTAGTTATCCCTATGTAATTCTAAAATATTGTGATAGATTTACGATTAGAAATATTGCATGAATAATTAAGTTTTCTTAAAATTATAATTATGGTTAAAGTTGAGAGTTTTGGTCGGCCTAAACGAAAAACCAAATTAATTTGGCCGTTGATAACAATAAACTGGGAGTTGAATAATATGGGCGGATGAAAGTTCAAACTCATGACAGCAAACAATGGCCATGAGAAAAACATTTTCTTGCCACCATCTTCCCACCTTCACTCCCTCCCGCCATTTCTCCCTTTCTTCACAACCCTTCCACCCTAGCCCACAAACCATGCCCTACGTACTTTCACTCATAAAATCAAGCATTCATAAACCCCATTTCCTCCAAATCCATGCTCACCTCCTCACCACTTCCCTTCTCCAAAACCCCACTCTTTCCCTCCCTTTCCTCTCCCGTCTTTCCCAAGATTTCTCCTATTCCCTCCAAATCCTCTCCCAAATCTCAAACCCCATTGTTTCTCACTTCAACACCCTCATCAGAGCTTCCTCCTTCACCAATACCCCAATCAATGGCTTCTACATCTACCGTGACATGCTTCGCCAAGGTATTCGACCCAACCCTCTTTCTTCTTCCTTTGTTACTAAATCTTGTGTTAAGATTTCATCCTTGATTGGAGGGTTACAGATTCATGCCCGGGTTTTGAAAGATGGGCACCAGTCGGATTCCCTTTTGCTCACCGGTTTAGTTGATTTTTATTCATGTCGTAGCAAGTGTGAGGATGCATGTAAGGTGTTTGATGAAATGGCTCATAAAGATGCTGTTGCTTTTAATGTTTTGATTTCCTGCTATGCTCGTAACAATAGGACACGTGATGCGTTGGGTGTGTTTGACATGATGCAGAGCGTTGGTTGTGACCCGGATGATGTTACATGCTTACTTCTGCTACAGGCTTGCGCTAATCTTTGTACGCTTGAATTTGGCAAACGGGTTCATGATTATATTAAAGAACGTGGCTTTGAAAATGCTCGCAATTTGTGCAATTCGCTTATTGCAATGTATTCCAGGTGTGGATGTTTGGACGAGGCTTATCAAGTGTTTAAGAAAATTCCTAACAAGGATGTGGTTTCGTGGACTGCAATGATTTCAGGTTTGGCCAGTAATGGGCGAGGGAGAGAAGCTATTGAGGCTTTTAGGGAGATGCAGAGTGCGGGTGTCGCACCAGATGATCAAACATTTACGGGGGTGCTTTCTGCTTGTAGTCACTCGGGTCTACTGGATGAAGGTCGGATGTTTTTTAATTGTATGAGCAAAGATTTTGGGATAAAGCCTAATATTCATCACTATGGGTGTGTGGTTGATCTCATGGGTCGTGTTGGTTTGCTTGATGAAGCATACCAGCTTATTGTTTCTATGGATTTTGAGCCTGATCCAACCATTTGGAGGACGCTGCTTGGGGCTTGCAGAATTCATGGTCACGCCACCCTCGGAGAATGTGTGATTGAGCATTTAATTCGTATGAAGGCTCAAGAAGCAGGGGATTATGTTCTATTGTTAAATATGTATTCTTCTGCAGGCAACTGGGAAAAAGTGATAGAAGTGAGGAAATTGATGAAGGAAAAAGGAATCCAGACCTCCCCTGGTTGTAGTACAATTGAACTTAACAGAGTAGTACATGAGTTTGCTGTTGATGATATTTCACATCCACGAAAGAATGAGATTTATGAGATGCTAGATGAGATCGAGAACCAACTGAAGATTGCTGGTTATGTTGCCGAAATAACTTCTGAGCTACACAATTTGGGTGCAGAAGAGAAAGAGAATAGGCTATCATATCACAGTGAAAAATTAGCCATAGCTTTTGGAATTCTTGCAACTCCACCTGGCACTGAACTAAGAGTGGCAAAAAATCTTCGAACCTGTGTCGATTGCCACAATTTTGCAAAGATGGTATCTTGGGTTTATAATCGAAAGGTAATTCTCAGAGATCGGACACGCTTTCATCATTTCCAGGAAGGAAAGTGTTCATGCAATGACTATTGGTAGGTTGGGTCAAGTGTTTCAGAACAATGGTTTACCGAGCATTATATTTACAACGGAGGGACTGAATTTAAAGGAAAGGAGTTTGTCTACTGTTTGGTACACAGCAGAAGATGCCGAGCCAAATGGATAAATCTCTCGAAAGTTCATGAGTTGAAGGTGTGCAAACCTTGTGAGATGGGACATTAGAAAAACTTGCATAACAGCCATTGGACCAGGTTGAGGAAAATTGCAAAACTTACATATGTTTAGTAAACCTATCTACACTACAGTGGTTGCAAGGACAAGATCATTCTCAAAAAATCCAATTAATATCATCTCATGGATTGTTGTTCTGTCTTGGAAAATCGCTAATGCCCATTTGTTTGAAGAGAATATTTGTTCATGAATCAAGATTAAGTTTCTTGCATGTGACGCTGCAGCATACAAATTTGTGGCCATGTACCATTTCTACCCATTCACAGATTCACTGATATATATATTTCTCTCCCCAGCAAATTTCTATCACCGCAAGACTTCTGGTTCATGCAAGTTTCATCAGCTGCTTATTGAGACACATGAAAACTCAGTCCTGTGCCCTTCTGAACTACAAATGTGGATTCCCTCTGTAAGATTTCTGATTTTATGCTCGGCAGCTAATCTTGATTATATCAGGTATCAGTAAGAATTGTTTCCCTCTTCCTCTGCATGTCATTCTTTCCCAATATATTCTTCTATGTGAAAGTGTTGCATGTGACATGTAGCAGCACATAACACTTGCTTCATAGGCTTCAGAAATATGACAAGGCCACAGGGGCTATTTACATAACTAGCCTATCCCACAAGTGAGATAAGTACCACGGATCTTGCTGGAAAATTATGTTAATCTAATAAGTTTCATTCAAAAACAAAAATTTATAATCAAGCCTAAAAATGCATGATACCATCTGACTGTGTGAGTAATATTATTGAACAACTAGAATAGGAATCACCCTTAACTGATTTAACAATCTTTTAGTCTATTCAAAAAACATGGTCAGACTAATTAATGTCTGCAGACACCATTCCAAAATTATTCCCGAGCTGGGAAATTAAGAAACAAGAGAAGAGAAAAAAAGAAGATCAATAGGCTTAAAAGAGTGACTGGTTGGTTGAAGAAAAACAATCTGACAAAAGCGAGGACATTATATCTTCCTCATCATCATCAAGATCATGAACATCTTTATTAGGCCCAAACTCCGTAAGAGCATTGGATGCGGCGGAAACATGACTGCCGCCACTAGAAGGAGACTGATAATCAATCATGGTGGTTCCTGAAATGATCTTTCTCTTTTTGTAGTTGGCCTTAAAACAAGCTTGTCTTAGCCTCTTGGTTTTGTCCTCCAGCTGCATATCAGGTATCTCTTCCATTAGTTTCTTTTCTTGCTCCAGTACCTCTATTGCTGCTTTCAACTTCTCCTCCGATTCATCTCCTCCCTCTTTCCCAAGTTCCTGCATGCCACAATAGATTTTTCAACATGAGAAAAAAATTACACACACACATATATACTCACACCTTGCCTCCTTATACTTCAAAAACTTTCCTTTTGGTGTCCCACGTATTATTCAATGGGCACCAGATACATATCATACTCAAAATAATTGTCCACCAACTATTCTCTATTCTACCCATTTTCTATTCTCACAATACCGTACCTTACCTTCTACTATATTTTATACATAAAAAAGACTCTCCTTAATTCTGGTGTCTGGAATTTTTCTGAAGTATAAGCCAGGACGGAGTGAGTACAATCTAAAGCTTCACCATTTGGCATAGTCACAAAAATAAAGAAATAAATATTTATATTCAAAAGTATCGTGAGGGGGAAATGTGTTGTGAGTCTAGAAAGTGGGTGAAGTTTACAAGTGGGGCTCATTATTTAATTGTGTGTATACAGTATATGACAAGTGGGGTAGATTCAGTATTATAATAATAATTTGTTGCCCATTTAGGAAAGAGGAAGTTTCAAATGGGACACTCATTTGGGTAATTGGTGAAGCTTCAAAAGGAACGGATATATATATATACACTTCTTGTGTTTCTTTTTCTTTCTTGAAATAGAGAACAAAAAACAACTTATCAAGTCCAGATTATGACATCACTTTTCCAATAATATGTTATTGACCCTGTTGTATTTGGGTGTTCTGTTGATTAGAGAGAGAGAGCAAACCTGAACATTCTTGATTAGGGTTTGAAGGCTCATTAGTTTGCGGTGAGGCCAACGCCTAATACCCAATTCCCTACATCTTTTCTTGAGGAGAGTTAAGCCAACATTGAGCTCCTTGGCTGCCTGTGTTATTGGCATGTAAAAGTACTGAGAAATAGTTTCCCTAGTCAACATCTTTGAGCAATTCCCACCCTTGTCTTCTTTGGGCCTAATTCTACTTACTTTCCTCCCTTCCTCAAGATCATCACTCATAACAATACCTCCCTTCTGATCCCCTCCTTGGTTACCAACATAGTAATTGTCACGGACCAACAATCCTTGATTCTGCTTGTTCTCAAAACCCGAATTCATTTCATTCCAAACATCACCCATTCCACTCCCATAACCACAAATTAAATCTCCTGCAATATTCAAAAATCAAAAACATATATAGTGGTGTGTATATGTATGTATTAATGATGGAGGAGTATATGCATAAATGATCGATGACCTTGGAGATAATTCTGTTGGGGAGGAACGACGATATCGAGGGAAGAATAGATGGGATCTTTGCCAACCATTCCCATCAAAGAAAGAGCATCAAATCCAGTTTCGTGCATGGAAATATCATATGGGACATGCCAATCCAATTGATCATCACCAATCCCACTTGGATTCACAAAACTATATATAACGCCAAGCCCAAAAATGCAGATCATATTAAAACCATAAATAGTTCCAAAAAAAAACAAAAACTAGTGAACTTAGGGACGTGAACTGAACCACAAGATTACAAATAGTCAAAAGAAAACTGATGAAAAAAACACTAAAATTTGTGACAACCTGGAGAACTCCAATGGGGGAAGTTGACTTGGGAAAGTGAAAACTTCTCCTCCTCCTTTGCCTATTTCTTCATACCTTGACCATCCTCTCACAGATTGACTTCCCATGATCAGTGTGTGTGAGAGAGAGAGAGGAGAGAGAGAGAGAGAGAGAGAGAGAGAGAGAGAGGGGAGAGAGGAATATATAGTTTCTGGTTTATTAGACTACTCTACTTAGCCTAAGTTTAAATGATTTATTTTGATAAGTTGCCAAAATGCATGGGAGGGAGAAAACGTTAAAGGAGGGAGATGAATATATAGAGGAAGTGAAGGGACTTGTAAGCAATAAATGCCATTATTTTTGGGTGAATTCGTGACACTGAAGATCGTGCGCCGTCGTATTAATATCCCCCAAGAATTCAACTCATGCATGCATGAATGTTCATATTTATTTCTATTGGATATCTATCCTCCTTCATTTATTCTCTTGGAAATCGCCGTTAAATAACAAAGCCAGCCGCTGTAACAGTTACTAGTACAATTCTTTATGCACGTGGTACACTATAATTAAATCATTGTTCACACTTCACATTAGTGAGTCAAGTTACATTATACAATAGTAGGTACTAATTTTTATTTTTTTTAGAAAAAATAATGCAATATTTGTATATAAATGTATTTTCTTGAACGACAAGTTCACGTTAGATTGTTCAATCTTTATTTTCCGAATCAATAAATGTAATTCCGAGTATTAAACAATGTAGCATTTGCTAGAATGCTTATCGCATTCGTGTACAATCGTAAGTCGAGTCAAGAACAATGTATAATTTGACCGGTGTTTTCTTGAAGAAAAAATTTCTTGAACAACGAGCTCGGGTTTATCTGATATGACTTGTAGATTGTTCAATCTTCTTTGGTATACGAAGCAGGTGACACCACAGTTGGAACCTTGGAGAACCGTCTGGAAAATTTGACTGACTTGACTCTGTTGAGTGCTGAATAGCTCTAAATTCTCCTGGCCAGAACATGAGATTGCAGCTACAAGGCCCAGTTTCCTCATGACAATTTAATTTGATTTTATAAAAAGTGTAACGTTCCAATCTAATGATTACTATCATGTAATTATATTTAAAATATTAAATGGAGGAAATTGTAAATACATAATAAAGGGAGTTACAATTAATCAGAATATTGCTCAGCATTAACACTTTGATTTATAACTTGAGATTGCTAGTATTGCCTCATAATGCTTTTAAAAATGAATACCATATGAACAAGGATTAAATAAATGGGTCATACACTACAACTACTGGGATAATCCAACTAGATCCAAGGTGTTTGTGTTTAGTGGCCAGTGTGGTGCTTGTGTAGATGGGGAGATTGTCCAAAATTTATATGTTATTGAGTGTTGGGTCGTGAAACAGAATTATGTTTATAACATGAATGTCGAGGAGATACATATACTACGGTGGATATAAGGAATGTGATGATAAAGGGGAAAGACGGAGATTATGTCACACCGATTATCAAACCTAGAGAGTTGAGCGGAGATGTGATAAAGAAAGATTTAAGCAAACATGGATAGCGATTGAAAGCGATATGAATCTAATTGAAATTGGAGAAAATATGAGAAAATTTATGTAGACGAAGAGTTTATTTTTTACTTTTGGTTTATTCTTCTTCTTTTTTTTTCACTAGTGGGTAGCCCGTGCTGCGAGCCTTGGCGCAACGGTTAAGTTGCTCCTTTGATGACCATAAGGTCACGGGTTCGAACCTTGGCGAACAGCCTCTTGGCAATTGTCAAGGGAAGGCTCTAGCAAATGGTTTCCTCTCCCAACCCCCGCTTGGCGGGGAGCGCTTGGCGTACCGGGGTTTGCTAAAAAAAAAAAAGTGGGTAGCCCGTGCTTCGCACGGAAAATTAGTTTGCCATTTTTTATTTTACTTATTTTATGTTTTTATTTGATAATGTAGCATACATTTTTTTGGTGATATAAATATATTTTATATCAATCAAAATATTTACATTTATATTTTTTTTCTTTTAGCTTTGTACTTATTATGACAATTGAAATTTGAATAATAACAATGAATTATTAATGTAATTAGTTAACTTCTAATTTTATAGATGATTGAATTAATAATATTAAATATCTTTGATAATTAATGATTTTATACTACATACATATATTATGATTAGTAAATATAATTAGAGAGTTACTCTCTCCGTCCCAGGAAATTCGTCACTTTTTACCCAAAATGCCGTCCCGTTTGAAGCGTCACCTTTCCTAAAATGGAAATGTTTTATTAATATTCTATTATCCCACTAACTATTTCCTCCACTCATTCTCTCTCCTAAAACACTATTACACTCACAACACTTTTTAAATTTACTATTTCCTCCACTAATTCTCTCTCCTCTTTTCAAATTACACTCACAACATTTTTTCTTTCCACTTTTTTCCTTAATTTGCGTGCCGGACCTAAAATGGTGACGAATTTTTTGGGACGGAGGGAGTATATGGGAATAGTGATCTGGTATAGTAAGTTTAATACCTAATATTTATCAAATACGGAGTATAGTAACTATTAAATTAAATATTAATAGTTACCCTATGTATAGTAACTAATATTGAAGCATTATCTAAGATATTCTAATATATTAAAAAAATAATGTTTTTAATTAATGTTATATTTAACTAATAATATTACCTTATATTAAACTAAATGATAATAATTACCCTATATAATTAATATTATAATTAACTAATACTATTAATAATAATAATAATTAACATATATTAACTATTGAGTCTTTTCCACTTTCACTTTGCTCTATTAGTTATATGTTTTCTTCTATACTATAAATCCATTATTACATAGAGAGTAGATGAAAGTGTATATAATTTAAGTTACTAATCATTAACTATCATTAGTAGAATTTATTATGAATAACGTTTTACATATGTAAATATTTAGGTTAATTGTATTTAGTTAGTGTCTCTTTAGATTACATCTTAATATGTGTTACTTATAACTTGTAATATGTCTTTATTACATATTATCTATTTGCATAACTATAAGTTATCTACTAAAGTTATTAGTTAATTGCAAGAATGTGAATAGTTGCATACGAATGAAAAGACATATGACATAGAAGCTTGAGAAATTAGATAAAATCATTCGGGTCTTATGTGTCATCACCAGATTTAGTCTACTTTAAAATAGTATAGTATAGATTTAGTTTCCACCAATAATTACTTGGTGACTTTTTATATTCCTCACCAATCATCTTTATTTAATTTTTTTTGTAACTCTTTTTACTAATACCTTTGATTATCTCCATTTATCACTAAATTTGTATTTAGTTTTCATCAATTATTATTTGATAAGATTATTTGACATATTTGTTAAGTTCACCATGATAGTTATAGTAATTATTATATTTAACTAATAATATTAGCTTATATTAAACTAAATGATAATAGTTACCCTATATAATTACTATCAGGATTAACTAATATTATTAATAATAATAATTGACATATATCGTCACTATTATAATTGACTAATTATAGTAACAGTAATAGTTAATCTATATAGTAACTATTATAATTAACTAATAATAGTAATAGTGATAGTTAACCTATATAGTAATTATTATGATTAAATAATATTATTAATAGTAATGTTAATCTATATAGTAACTATTATGATTAATTAATACTATTAATATTAATGTTAACCTATATAGTAACTATTATAATTAACTAATACTATTAATAGTAATTTTTAACATATATTAACTATTATGATTAACTAATACTATTAATAGTAATAATTAACATATATAGTAACTATTATAGTTAACTAATACAATTAATAGTATTAGTTAACTTATATCATAATTATTATAGTTAACTAATAATATTAATAATAATAGTTAACATATATAGTAACTATTATAGTTAATTAATACAATTAATAGTAATAGTTAACTTATATAATAATTATTATAGTTAATTAATACTATTAATAGTAATAGTTAACATATATAATCACTATTATTATTAACTATTAGTATTAGCTAATAAGGAGTATATCAAGAGTCTTTAGATTTTGAAATGATAATGATGTGGCTTCTCCAAAAGTAAGATTTTGCCTAAACATGTCTACGTGACAAATTCTTAGGTCTCCTCACCAACTTTAATATACATATATATACTCCCTCCGTCCCAACATAAGGTGTCCATTTTTTGCTTTGCACACAAATTAATAAAATGGATGGGAAGAAAAAATGTTGTGAGTGTAATTTGAAAATAGGAGAGAGAATGAGTGGAGGGAATAGTAAATTATAATGGTGTTGTGAGTATTAAAATAATGTAAGAGAGAGAATGAGTGAAGGAAATAGTAAAGATTTTTTGCCAAAAAAGGAAAATGAAAGCTTTTAACGGGACACCCAAAATGGCAAAATGGGAAGCTTCTACTGAGACGGAGGGAGTATATATATATATATATATATATATAGATTTGTGTTTTTCATTTATTAATTTTATTTTTCCACATTATTTCCATCTGTTTCTTCTTTTATTTAAATCTTTACAATTTCATGTATCAATTACTCCCTCCGTCCCTAAATGTTTGTCCCATTTCTCTTTTTCCTTTGTCCCAAAAAATTTGTCTCATTTCCAAAATTAAAGCTTCAAAATCACTAACTTTTCAAAACTTGTAACATTTAGGGACGGAGTATTACATAACGGCGGTGTATATTATCAATAATTTTCAAAGCGTTCGTAAAAATAACCAAAATTAAAGCTTCAAAATCACTAAATTAAAATATTTGAAAAGTCAAATGGGACAAACATTTAGGGACGGAGGGAGTATTATATTACCCAAGGGATCAAGGTTTCCCGTTAGTTGAAGAACTTGTGGTACACTTCAAACCGAGAGAGGTTCCTCTTCCAGGATTTTTTTTTCAATTTTTTTTTTTAATATAATTACCAAAATAACAACTCTTCCAAACTATTTGCCAAAATGTCTATTTTTTCAAAACTCGCTAAACCATTTATCGAGTTTGAGAATTTTTTTTTTTCAAATAATTCCATTTTAAAAATCTAAATCCCAAAATAACACACATTTGAAACTATTTGCCAAAATGATCAACTTTTTGGAACTCGCTACACGGTGTAGCGAGTTTATAATTTTTTCGGTTAAAATTGCTACACGATGTAGCGAATTTAAATTTGCTCAATTTTATTTTAATATTTATGCTATTTAAAAAAAACACTAAAATTTGAAATCGCTACATAGTGTAGCGATTTCAAATTGACACAGTAACTGCTCCTCCTATCCTACAAAAACAAAACAAAGGTACAAACTCCGTCTCATTTTAAATTACAAAACAATAATACAAAAATTATGTATTAATAACGAAAACTAAATAAAAGTATTATTGTTTCCATTTCAAATAAATACTTTAAAAAATATACTTCTATAAAAAAATTATAATTTTCATTTCAAAAATAAATATTACTTTCGACTCAAAATGAATAATCAAAAAATAATACTACATTTTTGTCCAAAAAAATGAACATTACTTTCTTCATCCCAATGATTATTTAAAAAAATAATACTGCTTCATTTGCCTCAAAAATTAGTGTTTGTAATGTTGCCTTCATTTCAATATATGACATTAATTTTTTAAACAAATGAAGTAATATTTTATAAAATATTCATTGGGACAAAGATAGTAATTTATTTTTTTAGACGATGTAGTATATATATATATATATATATATATATATATATATATATATATATATATATATTTGTAAAAATTAATGTTTATAATGTTAGTGTCTTCGTCTCAGAAAATAAATATTAATTTTTGAGACAAGTAAAGTAGTATTCTTTTTTAAAATGTTCATTGAGACAAAGGAAGCAATTTTTTTTTTTTTGGATATAGAAAATAGCATTAATTTTGGGACGAAAGTAATACTCATTTTTGAATTGAAGGAATTTTTTTTCTCAAAAAGTAGAATTTTTTTCTATGTCAAAAAAAAATGAACATTGCTTCCTTCGTCTCAATGAATATTTAAAAAAAAAATACTACTTTATTCGTCTAAAAAATTAATGTCATCTTAGTGTTATATTTTGAGACGAATGCAATAACATTAAACATTAATTTTAGAGGCGAATGAAGTAGTATTAATTTTTAAAATATTCATTGGGATGAAGAAAGTAATGCTCTTTTTTTTTGGATAAAAAATGTAGTATTATTTTTTGGTTATTCATTTTGAGTCGAAAGTAATATTTATTTTTGAAATGAAGATTATAATTTTTTTAATAGAAGTATATTTTTTAAATTATTTATTTGAAATGGAAAAAATAATATTTCTATTTAGTTTTCTTTATTAATACATAATTTTTGTATTATTATTTTGTAATTTAAATTGAGACAGAGTTTGGACCTTTATTTTGTAGGATAGGAGGATTTGTAGGATAGGAGGAGCAGCTACTGTGTCAATTTGAAATCGCTACACTATGTAGCGATTTCAAATTTTAGTTTTTTTTAAATAGCATAAATATTAAAATAAAATTGAGCAAATTTAAATTCGCTACACCGTGTAGCGATTTTAATCGAAAAAATTATAAACTCGCTATACCGTGTAGCGAGTTTCAAAAAGTTGGTCATTTTGGCAAATAGTTTCAAATGTGGGTTATTTAGGAAATTAGATTTTTAAAATAGAATTATTTGAAAAAAAATCTCGAGTTTAACCTTTGTCCGTTCAAACTCGCCAAATGGAATGATGAGTTTTATTTATTTTTTTCAAAATTTTCTATTTTATGAAAATGACGTGGCAATGAAACTCGCCAAATCAATTGGCGAGTTTAAGCGAGATTCAAAGACGAGTTTATTTACGGAAGAAAGAAAAAGAAAAAACAAAGGAAGAAGAAAGGAAGAAGAAGAGAGCAAATTTTGAATAACATTTTGTCAAATTCAAAACCCGTCATTATTCAAAATTGATAAGTAAGTTTTCATTGCATTCCCTTTATTTCCTTTTTTGAAGGTTAGAATGAATTGTGTTTGTGAATTTAGGATTTAGGTTTGAGTTTGAATTTGGTCATTTTAGGTTTAATTTGAACGAATTTTGGATGTTTTTTTTTAAGTTTTTCCATTCATTCTTTTTAAATAGTATTTATTTGAACAAATGTTAGGGTTTTGATTGTATTTGATTGATTTATAAGTATTTCCTATAGTATGGTTTATTTTTAATCAAGATTTGGGGATATTTTGTGTTGTGAGTATTTTTTAGAGTATTGATTTGTGAAAGTAATATTTGTATGTTGTGTTGATTTGTGAACATAACACTTGTGAAAATAACACTTTCTAGAGTATTTGATTTGTCAAAATAATACTTATGTTTGCATTGTTTTGATTAACAGATGGATATTTTTGTTGATCCCGGGCCTTTTGATCCTTCTGTGTTGACTTTACATCACTCCCACCGAGCTCAATATATTTGGGCAAATCATTACATTTCGAGTTTATCATTTCGCCGTGGTGCGACCGTGTCAGATGTTATAGCTCCCATTATCCAGGAAAGATTAGCAGTGACTGGGTTTTTGGGAGTACATTTGATCAGGAGGGTGCAGTATGACTTGGCTTTATTTGAGGCGTTGATTGATAGATGGCGTCAGGAAAGCCATACATTCCACCTCCCTGTTGGTGAGATGACCCTCACATTAAAGGATATCGGTATACTGTCCGGGTTGCCGATTGATGGGTTACCTGTTACCGATTCAGATTTGCCCGTGCTTCTAGATTGGCGTATTTTATGTGTGGAGCTTCTAGGTGTTGTCCCTCCTTATACAGCGTTTGATGGTAGTAGTCTAAATATTAAGTGGCTGAAGACACATTTTCTGAGTTTGGTAGCCTTCCGTTGATTCCCCCCGACTTGGTTTATAGGTATACGCGTGCCTATATTTTGATAGCCCTTGGGGCTAATGTGACGTCAGATCGTACTAACAGCAAGGTAAAGTTATTTTATCTCCATTTACTTATAGATATTGAGAGGATACACATGTACAGCTGGGGTAGTGCATGTTTAGGCTTTTTATATAGGGAACTTTGCTGTGCCACTCACCCCGAGACTAGTCAGTGTGGTGGATTTCTAAATATTATGCATATATGCTATAACATTTTAATTAAATGTTATGATGTTGTTTTCTTTTTTTCTTATTTTGATTTGAAATCATATGTTTTGATAGTATTTCATATATATTTGTTTGATATAGCTTTGGGCATGGGATAGGTTGCTATGTACGCAACCTATTTCTCTTATGCCAAATGAGGATCAAAGCAACCTTCCCTTGGGGTGTAGGTATAAATTTTTTAACGAAATTTTCATCTGAAATGTTATTGTCACCTACTAAATATTGAAACTTTTGACTTATATTTCTCCATTTATTGAAATTCAGATGGATTGGATGGTTATCTTTGAATTATGTTACTGCACACAACCTTCGCAGTTATCGAGATCAGCTAGCGCAATTGACTAATGCTCAGGTTGTGTGGAGGCCATATCTAGATCAACAGGCTACAGCATATTGCCGGAGAGGCTGTTTGGAAGTATAGAGTCCCTTTTATCTGTTTTGAGAGGCTGTTTGGAGGTCTAGAGTCCCTCTTATCTGTGTGGAGGTCATATCTAGATCGACAGGCTCTAGCTTATTGTCATGGACAGAAACTGTTATTTTGCCAAACATAAACTTTCATATTACATATAGTTTTGAAAAATTTCACTCAAATAGAAATTACATTCAATTTTTATTGAAATTAAATAAAAATAATCCTATTGTCTATTACTTGGACATCTACGACGATTGTGAACTTCTTGCTTGCATGTTGAACATTGAGTCTTTTGTTTATCTGATTGAAAGTCCATAGAGTTTCGAAATCGCCTTGATCTAGGCCTTCCGGACTTTGCAGAACGTCGAAGGTAGGGATTAGGGATAAAACGTGGCACCAATTCATCAACACCCCAATAGTCCTCATGGTGTAATGGTTCAAATGTTCCCTTCCATGTCTTGTAGTATTCACAAATAGTGTAAAATGGATCAACATAATAACGACCGTCAATATGTTGCGCTTGGAAACATGCAAGAAGATGGGAACAAGGCATATGATATGCAACCCATTTGCCACATGTGAAGGTACCATTATCACCGCGACGTGCAGTTGTCACCTGATACACCCCCATCTCATGAGTGTTGAATCTCCTAACATGATGTTGAGTAGCCTTCTCGCTATTCTTCCTGAATCGGTAATGAACTTTTTGACTGAATTGGTGTAGCGGATTGATATTTGGGTTATCGGGATTACCTCCTAAAGCATCCAGTGAAAATCCATGTCTTACCTGAAAATATTCTACACAACGATAAAAGGCAGTCTCAATAATTGCTGTTATTGGCATCTCGCGAGCTCCTTTCATGACACCATTAAAAACCTCAGACATGTTAGTAGTCATAATGTCATATCTATAACCACCATCATGCCCCAATGTCCACTTTCTGGCCTCTAAATTCACAAACCATTTAATTGCCTCAGAATCAATTAAACGGATACTCTCTAAAGTATTTTTCAATTTCCTATCTTGACTTGATTTACCAGCTCTCCAAAACAAATACTTCATGCCAACACCTTTGTGCTTCTCCAAAAAATTTACTCGCATATGCCTCAACCAAAATCTATGATGCACATTTGGCCACCATGTATCTTCCGATATAGTCTTAAGAATGTCGTGATGACGGTCAGATATCAAGCATACCTCACGACTTTTAATAATATGCCTGCAAACAAGATATAAGAACCAACGCCAATTCACCCAGTCCTCTTTTTCAACAACAGCAAATGCAAAAGGAAGTATATTGTCTTGGGCGTCAATACCCATGGCAATCAGTATTACACCTTTATATCTACCATGAAAGAATGTTCCATCAATATAAATGATAGGCCGACAAAAGCTTCAATGCAAGGCCCAAATGCCTAGAACGCCCGTTGAAACATCTGTAATTCACCGACAGGAGGAGGAGAATGAGTATACTCAACAATTGTTTCGGGGTTGTATTTTTGGATGGTTGCTAGGATGCGGGGTAACCTTATATAAGATTCCTCTCAATCTCCAAAAACCTCTGCAATACCCTTCTGCTTTCCACATCATGCCTTCTTATACGTAATTTTCTTACCAAACATTCCACTAATGTGTGCAATAATAACTCCAACCTTGACATCTGAATCGTCCTTAATAAGACTAACCATGTGCCGACCAATAAACTTCGCATCTAGGTTGGGGTGATCTTGGCTTTCTCTAGAAAACAAGCAACAATGAGGACCCTTTTACTTGGTCACTTCCCAATAACCATGTTTCTTCCTACTCACACGAACATAAAAATTGCATGGATACTGTTTTAGTAGACATACTATTGCCCAGGAATGGGGTGTGCTCTTTTTTACCCTAAACCTCTGATTAGTTCTAATATGGTACCTTTTTATGTCAAATTGAGCCCTGTTCTTGTTAGAAAATCGTATCCCTTTAGCAATTTCGTCTTTCTCTGGACCCCAAACCGAAAAACTGAGTTGATTATGAGAATCAATCAACCCCTCTTCTTATCGAGCAATATCACCAATATCACTGTAAAAAAGGTAATCTGCTCTCTCATACCTCCAATTTTCTGGTGCTTTATAATGAATCAAATGTGTTTCCAAGTCATTATCACCATCGCCCAAATCTATATCAGAATCACTACGACGCTCTTCATATCCATCATTAACATCATCTAGTAATACATCTATACTCGTGTCTTCTTCTTCTCCATAATTTTCATCATCTTCTGAATTGTCATCATTAACAAGATCATTTTGGCATGCCCCATCATCATAATTTGATGTTTGTGTAATTGGACCAACCCTTGCATCACGGTAGCAATTTGGTGAATTCCCATAAAAGGTCTTCGTATTACATGTTTCAAACTATTCATAATGTCGATTTTCAATCAATTTGATGACCACATACAACTGCAAATTACTCAGCCCAGCATATTTAGCAGAAACATCGAACATTATATCTATACAAGCATCATTTTCAATACGAAAAGGAAAGTACACACCAATACCGCTATCAAATGAATGGGGATACCTACAAATTATTTCCAACTCATATAAACTCCGATACACACGCATCTCTTTATATAATTCATCAACCAATTGATTGTATCTCCATCTACAATAAGCCCTAATCGCACATTTCGGCCCTTTTTGAAAATGAGGACCATCAAATGGACATTCATCATCACCTCCCCAATAGCACATGAAAATGAGTGAATCTCCGTTCATTTTTAACCCTATATTACAAAATCAAAGTGTTAAAACATTAAAAAATCTAATTTTAACATTTATATATATATATATATATATATATAAACAAGTATATAGAATTATAGAATTATTGAGATATTGAATATTTATCTTAATTTTTACTTTTAAATAATTATAAAGTTGAAAGATGTAAAAATTGAGTATTTTTCAAACCACTCTTCTTCTCCCTTTCTATCTATTTTCAGCGATAGGTTTAGGGACTGCAAGAATCTGTCCCCAATCTTATCTCAAAATTCGCTTAAACTCGTCATATCAATTGGCGAGTTTGAATCTCGCCAAATCAATTGGCGAGTTTCATTACCACTTCATTTTCTTAAAATGGAGGAATAAAAAAGAAAAATTTGAAAAAAAATAAATATAAGAACTCGCCATTCCATTTGGCGAGTTTGAACGGATAAAAGTCAAACTCGCTAAATGGTTTAGCGAATTTTGAAAAAATTGACATTTTGGTAAATAGTTTGAAAGGATTGTTATTTTGAAACCCTCATCTCCTCTCTCTCTCTCTCTCTCTCTCTCTCTCTCTCCCTCTCTCTACTTTCTCTCTCTACCTTTTTCTCTCTCTCTAATTTTTTTCTGCTTCCTCGCCGACGAACCTCCCTCCCATCCCCGTAATAGGTGACCGCCATCCTACGTCGGCCCCCACCTCTTTCTTCCTCTCCCTCTTTCTTCCTCTCACCGTAATAGGTGAACGCAATCGATACAGATACAGAGAGAGAAAGCAAAAGCTCTCTGAATCCGAGCACCTCCATCGCCACCAAAGGCCTCTTGGCAAATCCATTTACCGTCTTCTCAAGCACGTAGGGATCCTTTTTAAGTTCTAGGGTTTGAGTAAGTCGATCGGAAGGCGGAGATCGGTCGGTCAGCACCGGAGGAAGATTCGGGGGCGTAGATGTGGAGGCAGTAATCAGAACAGCCGACGAGAAGCTTGGAGCCATATAATTCGATTGTGTCGATCTTGGTTGGGCAATTGACCCAGATCCATTCATTCTTAATTTTTACTAGTAAAAGCCCGTGTTCGAGGACACGTGTTTTTTTTTAAAGGGCAAAATGGAAAAGGGACAACTTAGTAAGGGCAAAATGGGAAAAAAATCCATTTGAAACTATTCATTGTACTGTTCACCCTTGTTGCCATTTATACTATAGATTTTTGAATCTGAATTTGTTACAAAAAAATTATTTTGACTCAGATCAATTCTTGTGATTTAAAAAAATATTTATTGTAATGAGTTGATTTGTTGTTGATTTTGGTATAATATTTTTTTTTTTGAATCTGATGATGATGGTTGTGGTGGATGGCGGTGCTGGTGACGTAATTATTGGTGTTGAATTGTTGAAGATGGTGAAGTTGGGGATGGTGGTGGTTGACAACGGTGGCACGGTGGCGTATATTGTGAGCACCCCAACCCGGGACCTAACGCGTCTCCCGAGCTTGAGAAGCTCAACTAAGAAAACCCATCTTATATTTTTAAAACTTTTATTTGCCTTTACAAGAAAACCAATTCTAAATTTTCCCATAAACAAAATCAAATAATAATATCTCCACTTGGAGGAATTTAAACAAATACTTTAATAACCATATGTGATTAATTACATTGAAAATCCTAATTAACATTGTTTGACAAAAGAGTTTTCCCTACAACTTATAAAAGAGTAATACTTAAATATGTTCCCAACAACCCTCTCATATACCTATCCTGATAAGTCCCAAAAGCAAGAGTACAACTCTTTCCCCGGCCTCACTGGTTCAGGTCACCTGTCTCAGCACAATCTAAAGCAGTAAAAGGGAAGGGGTGAGAATAAATCTCAATAAGCTATTATGAATGCAGCAAGATGCCAAACAAGATGCAACACATAGCATGGTAGCACGTAACACATTATGAAAGCGGTAAACACCTTACGTTACCTCATTTTACCTTTCCCGTCTGAACAATAAGTCGTACAACGTGGGAGTAAAACTCCACTCTTTGGTGAATTGCCCCCATGCACATTCACCGCTTATAGGTCTCATACCCCAGAGATCCATATAAGAAAACAGGATACATATATGACCCCTAATTTAGAGTATCATATACTATCGCCGCTCAGTAAAGCTTGGCTTCATACAGAGCATTCCACCGTACACCAAATCGCAAAGATAACCGTAAGGGCTTTTTCTTGCTCAATACAAGAGCTTGCACATCCCACTCTGTGGCCGCGAGAGGGGTAGTCACGTGTATAATGAACCTTCAATCACTTATAGAACAAATCAATAATTGATTGAATTCCATTATACCCCCTTATCACATATACACGTTCAAGCACATGATAGATACTTGAAATAAATCCACAAAAAGGGATAATAATATAACAACATGGTAATATATACTCATGCTAATCAATACCATAGTGCAACAACCATTTAATACACAATGTATCATAATATAACAACATGGTAATGTATACTCATGCTAATCCATACCATAGTGCAACAACCATTTAATACACAATGTATAATACCATTAACGAATATAAATTCAAGTAAGGTATCCATATAACCACAGCATCCACACCGGGATACAATATAATCAATATGCCAGATAATCCACAACTGGAATACAATACAAACATATGCCAAATAATCCACACTTGGGATACAATACCACAATGTGATACATACACATTTCCAATTAGCTCAATAGTGAAACCTATAGTTTCTACACTATTCCAAACTAATCACCAAAGGTATGGAAGCAAGTAAGGTCACCATGTGCCCTAAACCATTTCTACTAAGTCTTTATACAACCTTGAAATATCTTAATAAAAGTTTAAGATCAATTTCCCAAGTTTGAACCCCTTCGAAGAATTTACGAATCAAGCTTATCATCCGTTTTCCGAACAATATTTAAACTACTTTCACAATTCCGTTTTGATCACCTAAGATGTCATTGTGTAGCCAACGTTTTCTACTTTAATCTAAGTTGAAGAGATTTTATTTTGGTTCGAGTTTGATTAGGTTTGAACAGCTCTAAAGTGGATGTGGGAGACCAGGCCAGGGCACGACTTCCCTTTATCCAAGTCACGACTCGTGACCTCCTCATGGCACGACTCGTGCCTGAGGTCACGACTCGTGCTCATTCACTTAAGTCACTCAGAACGATTGGACCTCCTAGGCACGAATCGTCATCACGAGTTGGCCATGGGCACGACTCGTGCCAGGGGGCACGACTCGTGCCACGGCCAGAAATCAACACCACCAGCAAGTTTTCATACATAACCCAAATAGAACCAAAACCCAAATTAAGCTTCATCTAATCTGTGAACATCAAAAGGTTTAATAACTTCACCAATGTCATTATAAATCATTTAAACCCAATGTAATATAACCTAGACTAATTACTTTGATTTCCTACTCATTTCACCACCACATTTTAAGATTTCATTCTTAATCTAACTCAACCCATTTCTTATACTCTTTATTACTTCCATGAACAACAACTTTATCCTAGGTCATTACTTCATTCCTTAACTCCAAAAAAGTGTCTTAACACTTCAAATCACAACTATAACCACATTATTAACATCAAATTATTCATGATCATTTAATAGGAGGAAAGTCATAATAATTCACTTTCTAACTCTAATGATTTGGCCAAACCCACATTAAATACTTACTCTTAAACCATCATCATCCCCAATTTCTCTATACTACTCTTTTTTCAACTTAGATCACCAATTTACAACTTAAGATCAATTTCAATTCAATTAACTTTATTCAAAATACCACAATTCATCTTCTTTAAACAAGAGATTAATTAACACATAAAGTGAGCATTATTTAGAAGGAAGTCATGATAACTTACCTAGCAAATATGGGATGGAATGAATCTTTTCTTAGCTTGATGTGCTCTCCTCTTCACCCCGAACACGGAAGTACACTCGGATCATCAAATGGAGAAGAATTGCTTGCTCTAGGAATTTGGAAAGAAAAGCTTCCATGGAAGAGTTTCCATGGAATTTTAGGAAGAAGGGAGGAAGAGGATATGATGAGGAGAATATGGAGGAGGTGAATGAGAGGTGTAGGGGAAGTATGGGAGGAGTATGGGGTGAGTGTAAGGAAAAGTAAGGGAGTATGGTGGCATTTGACTTTAGAGGGGGAAGGGGAGGAATTTAGGGAAAAATGGTCCCCCCACCCTAATATTAATCCAAGGCTTTCAACCAATATAAATGAAAGCCCCTTTTTATTCCCATTATTTATTTTACCCAATTTAACCTTCTCTTAATCTTTATCTATTTTCTATTTTTATATTTTCTTCTAGAACATTATTTTATTTTCCTATCATTTTATCCTAATACAAGAAATCAAGTATATAAAAATGAACACATAATATTAATAATAATATTAAAAGCATATAATATTATACTAAAATTGTGCCTAGGATTAGGGTCGTTACACTCACTCCCCCTTAAAGAAAATTCATCCCGAATTTTAAACCTGATTACCTTAATGATCAATAACAAAGGCTACTTCCCCAAGCATTTCAAATTACAACCTTCAAATAGTTTCCTTAATGTCATGATTCTTCTATACATTCTCACAACCCAAATATTCTAGAATTTAATCCCGAAATTGTAATTCTAATAACTCTTCAACGTTTTCCCCACATAGGTCAAATCCGCCTAAACATCATTAATTGAAGAACTCCATTCGTACGAAGGATCATACAAATAAATTTTCCATATCACATTTTATACAGTACCCCTTCAATGCTAAACCAAAACTGCTATTATACTCAACTCCGCTAAGATTAATAAAACATTTCAAGTTGAAAAGAAATTTATCACTCCACACACCATCTATTATTCAAGAGTTTGGATAGTCTTCTAATCTCTTCCTTTTAAATAACTAAATCCTCCAACTCTTAGGATCGGTGTGATTCCACAAGAGAGCTTCAAAAGGTAAGGTTCTCACATAAAACAATTGCGGCCAGCTCTCGAGTAGAGGGTAAGAAAATTCCTGGTTTATCTAAGCCCAACTTCCTCGAAGCATACGCTATTACTTTCCCAATTCTCATAATATCACCATCTAATTCTCCTTTAATACGCACTTAAAATTTCACAAAGTCCTCACATCCATTAAGTAAGATAAAGGATCGGATCTATAGCCAATCTATTCTCCATCTCTATCAATATAATTCATACTTATTACATCCTACACCATTTATACATCCATTAGAGTTAACTAAAGCAACGATTGTTCAATTCTCAAGAACTCCTTAAAATTTCTTCGATAATACTTGCCAACCCAAAGATCACGGACTCGATCCCTGGTAATATCCATGGTAACCTTCAAACTCAAGACTATATAACCCAAAATATAAAATCCTTGCGAGCCCACTCACATTTGCTAAACTTCTCAAACGATGAATTTCTACTAAAGGTAAATAACACAACTCACACACTATCTTTATGATCCTCTCGTAACGTTAAATACCCAAGGAGCTCATCAATCATAACTACCATAAAGCCGTCAAGATAAAGATTAAAATTCCGATTATCATACTTAGAATCAATACATGAGATACTTTGACGGAGACACATTTACCATCTACTCACAACTAGCACATAAACTCTTTGAAAAGACTCCTTGTGCAAGTCTAACACATACCAAATATCCTTCACACTTTTAACCAAAACTTTCTGTCTTTAATGCTTACATAACAAGAGTACCATATAAGGGTTTGTTTATATTAACTACCAATATAATCAATTTAGGTCTAGAAAAGGAGACTCACTTCTTATGATAGTCTACCAATGCACAACAACTACTTAACCCTCCAGGTCAAGTATATCTCATAATTACAAATCGGTAATCATACCAAATCAACTGGCAATACATGCTCAGCCATGACCACATCACTATCGGGGTAAATCGAGGAGATTCGAGGTATCCTCTCATCGGAGCGAGAATCCTCCTAACAATAAGACAATATCTCAAACAATGTACGCCACATAGAAGCAAAATGTTATGCCACACATAATGATATGAAACAGGATCTATAAAATATGACCCCTAACTTCTGAGACAGGGAATTTACCTCTAGTGACCTCTGAGGAATCTATCTCTCCTGGACCCGAAACACACACTCGATCACAGACCTTCTCTTTCGGTTCCCCTTCGTTATCTCTTTTGGTACCACCTCTTTGTCGTCCACCCGGTTGACCACTGCTTGAAGCTCGTCCCCGCTGAAACTTTGGACAATTTCTCCTAAAGTGTCCCATTTCTCCACACTTAATACACCTACCTTGCTTACTCCAACAATGATCTTCGGTATGTCCAATCTTCTTACAAAATTTACAAATCATCCCATCTTGTTTGGATATTGACCTAGACGAGGAAGCTACAACAAGTTCCCCTCTCACACTTCCTGAAGTTAAAGCCCTTGGCTGTCCTCTAATGATTTTGGATCCTTGTCCTAGATACTTTGGCTTATTTCCAATCCCACCTTCCGATTTTCCACTATTTTCCTCAATGCTATTCTCGATCTTATAAGCTCTCTCTATGACTGTCTGATAATTGGTGAAGCTATCAATCGCTAATTTCTTCCTAAACTCAATCCTCAAACCTTTTATAAACCTATGAACTCTTCTCGCTTCATGCGGTACCAAATGAGGGCAACACTTAGCTAATTCCTCAAACCTGACTGAATACTGATTCACTGTCATGTCCCCTTGTTCTAGTCCTAAGAATTCGATTTCCTTCTTGTCTCTTGTAACCATCGAAATGAAATAATCCTCGAACTGTTTGGTGAAATTATCCCAAGTCTGGGGCGTATGATCCCGCTCCCAATTTCCTTTCAGAATCTGCCACCACTGATCAGCTGGACCTTCAAGCTTGAAAACGGCATACCTAACTTTCTCTTCGTTGGGACTTTCTATAACCTCAAAAATCCTATTCATTTCGGCTAACCATTTTTCTGCCTTTAACGGATCCGGATCTCCGTTAAAGCTCGGTGGGTTCATCTTCACAAGTCTTTCCAATCCATCACCTTTACATTCCTCAGGTTGATTCGGAACTGGTCCTCTAGTCTCCATATTATGTACAAACATCCTGAATAACTTCATCATCTCTTTATTCTGAATTCCACCTATACCCATATCTCCTTCAATTTCTAGAACTTTTCGTTGATCATCATTGCTTTCGGCCATTGGAACCAACTCCTGCATTAAACACTCGACGTTAATTACCACACATTCCCCCTTAGTTTAGACATCTACCCTTGACCTCTAAACTAAGCTCTGATACCAACTGTGAGCACCCCAACCCAGGACCTAACGCGTCTCCCGAGCTTGAGAAGCTCAACTAAGAAAACCCATCTTATATTTTTAAAACTTTTATTTGCCTTTACAAGAAAACCAATTCTAAATTTTCCCATAAACAAAATCAAATAATAATATCTCCACTTGGAGGAATTTAAACAAATACTTTAATAACCATATGTGATTAATTACATTGAAAATCCTAATTAACATTGTTTGACAAAAGAGTTTTCCCTACAACTTATAAAAGAGTAATACTTAAATATGTTCCCAACAACCCTCTCATATACCTATCCTGATAAGTCCCAGCAAGAGTCTGACTCTTTCCCCGGCCTCACTGGTTCAGGTCACCTGTCTCAGCACAATCTAAAGCAGTAAAAGGGAAGGGGTGAGAATAAATCTCAATAAGCTATTATGAATGCAGCAAGATGCCAAACAAGATGCAACACATAGCATGGTAGCACGTAACACATTATGAAAGCGGTAAACACCTTACGTTACCTCATTTTACCTTTCCCGTCTGAACAATAAGTCGTACAACGTGGGAGTAAAACTCCACTCTTTGGTGAATTGCCCCCATGCACATTCACCGCTTATGAGTCTCATGCCCAGGAGATCCATTATAAGAGAAAACGGGATACATATATGACCCCTAATTTAGAGTATCATATACTATCGAGGCGCTCTTTGTAAAGCTTGGCTTCATACGAGCAGCATTCCACTTAGGTACACCAAATCGCGGCATAACCGTAAGGGCTTTTTCTTGCTCAATACGAATGGCTTGCAGGTCTCCACACTCTGTGGCCACGGAGGGCGAGTCACAGTATAATGAACCTTCAATCACTTATAGAACAAATCAATAATTGATTGAATTCCATTACTCTCCACTTATCACATATACACGTTCAAGCACATGATAGATACTTGAAATAAATCCACAAAAAAGGATAATAATATAACAACATGGTAATATATACTCATGCTAATCAATACCATAGTGCAACAATCATTTAATACACAATGTATCATAATATAACAACATGGTAATGTATACTCATGCTAATCCATTACCATAGTGCGACAACAATTTAATACCAACGATGTATAATACCATTAACGAATATAAATTCAAGTAAGGTATCCATATAACCACATCATCCCACCGGGATACAATATAATCAATATGCACGATAATCCACAAGCATTGGAATACAATACAACCATATGCCAAATAATCACACTTGGGATCTGATACCCACAATGTGATACATACACATTTCCAATTAGCTCAATAGTGAAACCTTTATAGTTTCTACACTATTCCAAACTAATCACCAAAGGTATGGAAGCAAGTAAGGTCACCATGTGCCCTAAACCATTTCTACTAAGTCTTTATACAACCTTGAAATATCTTAATAAAAGTTTAAGATCAATTTCCCAAGTTTGAACCCCTTCGAAGAATTTACGAATCAAGCTTATCATCCGTTTTCCGAACAATATTTAAACTACTTTCACAATTCCGTTTGATCACCTAAGATGTCATTGTGTAGCCAACGTTTTCTACTTTAATCTAAGTTGAAGAGATTTCATTTTGGTTCGAGTTTGATTAGGTTTGAGCGACTCACAAAGTTGATGTGGGAGACCAGGCCGGGCACGACTTCCCGCTTTATCCAAGTCACGACTCGTGACCTCCTCATGGCACGACTCGTGCCTGAGGTCACGGCTCGTGCTCATTCACTTAAGTCACTCAGAACGATTGGACCTCCTAGGCACGACTCGTCATCACGAGTTGGCCATGGGCACGACTCGTGCCAGGGGGCACGACTCGTGCCACGACCGAAATCGAACACCACCGGCCAAGTTTTCATACATAACCCAAATAGAACCAAAACCCAAATTAAGCTTCATCTAATCCGTGAACATCAAAAGGTTTAATAACTTCACGATGTCATTATAAATCATTTAAACCCAATGTAATATAACCTAGACTAATTACTTTGATTTCCTACTCATTTCACCACCACATTTTAAGATTTCATTCTTAATCTAACTCAACCCATTTCTTATACTCTTTATTACTTCCATGAACAAACAACTTTATCCTAGGTCATTACTTCATTCCTTAACTCCAAGAAAGTGTCTTAACACTTCAAATCCACAACTATAACCACAATATTAACATCAAATTATTCATGATCATTTAATAGGAGGAAAATCATAATAATTCACTTTCTAACTCTAATGACTTGGCCAAACCCACATTAAATACTTACTCTTAAACCATTATCATCCCCGATTTCTCTATACTACTCTTCTTTCAACTTAGATCACCAATTTACAACTTAAGATCAATTTCAATTCAATTAACTTTATTCAAAAATACCACAATTCATCTTCTTTAAACAAGAGATTAATTAACACATAAAGTGAGCATTATTTAGAAGGAAGTCATAATAACTTACCTAGCAAATATGGGATGGAATGAATATTTTCTTAGCTTGATGTGCTCCCTCTTCACCCCGAACACGGAAGTACACTCGGATCATCAAATGGAGAAGAATTGCTTGCTCTAGGAATTTAGAAAGAAAAGCTTCCATGGAAGAGTTTCCATGGAATTTTAGAAGGGAGGAAGAGGATATGATGAGGGAGAATATATGGAGGAGGTGAATGAGAGGAGTAGGGGAAGTATGGGAGAAGTATGGGGTGAGTGTAAGGAAAAGTAAGGGAGTATGGTGGCATTTGACTTTACTAGAGGGGAAGGGGAGGAATTTAGGGAAAAATGGTCCCCTAGCACCCTAATATTAATCCAAGGAAACTTTCAACCAATATAAATGAAAAGCCAGCTTTTTATTTTCAATTATGCTTATTTCTTCGCCACGATTTAACCTCATCTTATTAACTTTTTATCTATTTTCTATTTTTATATTTTCTTCTAGAACATTATTTTATTTCCCTTTATCATTTTTATTTTCTAATACAAGAAATCAAGTATATAAAAATGAACACATAATATTAATAATAATATTAAGCATATAATATTATACTAAGAATTGTGCCTAGGAGTTAGGGAGGTCGTTACACTCACTCTCCCTTAAAGAAAATTCGTCACACCGAATTTTAAACTACGATTACCTTTAATGATCAATAACAAAGGCTACTTTCCCCCAAGCATTTCAAATTACAACCTTCAAATAGTTTTCCTTAATGTCATGATTCTTCTATACATTCTCGCAACCCAAATATTCTAAAATTTAGGTTCCCGAGATTGTAATTCTAATAACTCTTCAACGTTTTCCCCCACATAGGTCAAATCCGCCTAAACATCATTAATTGAAGAACTCCATTCGTACGTGAAGGATCATACAAATAAATTTTCCATATCACATTTATCACGGTACCCGCTTCGAATGCTAAACCAAAGAATCGCTATTATACTTGGAACTCCGCTAAGATTAATAAAAGCATTTCAAGTTGAAAAGAAATCTATCGCTTACGACGGCACACCATCTATTCTTCAAGAGATTCAAATAGTCTTCTAATCTCTGCCTTTGAAGTGACTAGATCCTCCGACTTCTTAGGATCAATAGGCAGATTCCACAAGCGAGCTTCAAAAAGGTAAGGTTCTCACATGAAGCAATTAGCCGCTCTCGAGTAGAGGGTAAGAAACATGGTTTGTCTAAGCCAACTTGCTCGAAGCATACGCTATTACTTTCCCAATTCTCATAATATCACCGTCTAATTCTCCTTTAA